>PISX010016313.1:0-46769 GCA_004024625.1 Mellivora capensis
CTGGATTTTATTTGCTACTGTTGTTATTTAAAATTATTTGGTGTATATTTGTGAGAATTATCACTTTGCAATTACCCTTGCTTATAGAACTCTTAAAGTTTTGGTTTCAAGTTTATTCATGATTAAATAAAGGAGTTTGCATGTATTTTAATATTTTATATTCTTTGAAAGGGTTTTTTATGAATTGTTGGTATGCATTGTCATTTAAGTGAAACCATCTGTGGCTGGGGATTTCTTTGTGCATAAGTATTTTAAATTATGGATTCAAGTTTTTTAATGCTCATAATTCTATTCCAATATTTTAGTTCTGTTGTGTTAGTGGTTGCAAATTTTATCAGGGAATTTATGGTTTTATTTAATCTTTAAAATTTAATTGGGATAAGCTTTTTTAGAAAATCTTAATATCTTTTGGATATCTATATTGTGTTAATGATACCTATTTTAGAAAGAATTTTACATGGGTTTTGCATTTTTATGTCTTTTAAGGGTTTATCCATTTTATTAATTTATTCGGAGATACAGTCTTAGCTTTGTTTATTTGTATGGTTTCTAGTTCACTTATTCCTGCTCTTTACTATGAAATTTCTTCTACATTTTGTGATGTAGTTTAGTGCTCTTCATTTATGTCAATGATTTTATGTTTTGAAGATAGTTTTTTGTGTAGGACATGTGATATGTTTTCATTAAGTGACTTCAATCTAGATTTTTTTGTGATAACCCCTTGGTTTTAAATATGTTTGCTTAGTATTAACATAGCTAAGCCATCCTTTGGTTAGTTTTTAGTTGGTTTATCTTTTCTATATTCTTTTTTCATCCTCTCTGTGATTGATTGATTATTTCTTTGAATTTTCTTGTGTTTCCTGTAAGCCGCATGGAATTGAGTCTTCTATCCAGTCTTTTAATCTTTGTCTTTAACTAGACTATGTATTTTGATGCATTTATTATCATAATTAGGTTTAAGTCCAGCCATTTGCTATTGATTTTCTCTTTGTTTAGTCTGTAATTTGTTAATTTAACCCATCTTTCCTGGCATTTCTGTATTAATCAACAATTTTTATTTCTTATTCTAGTATGTTATTATCATTTAAGAGAGAGTAGTGGCAAAAATATCTCTTCAAATGATGATATTTATATACAGATAAAGTGTCTTATGATGTCTAAGTGGACCACAGAGTACACCACCCAAAATAGAATTAATTTTCTTTATGGTTAAAAGTACGCACTGTCACTTCTGACATGTTTAACAATTAGTTATTAAGTGAAATCTGTGTTTCCATTTTCCACTTGAATTGCATTATCTCTGTATGTTGCAATCAAGTAAGTGGTTAATTAATTAAATGGTAAAGAATTATAAATATTTTAAATTATGACCCTTATAAAAAAGCCATTTGTTATGCTAAGCACACAAACACACAAAGATTTAGCATTTGGCTATTTAGATGTCAAAATTTGAGCTTGGAAAGCTAAGTTATAGTTAAATATAGCACTGCATTTTTAGTATTGACATACATTTTGTACATGATCTAGTTAAATCCTCAACTTTTGTAGAGAAATTTGAGATCTTTTTGGGAACTTTTTTTTTGTTTCCAAGGATACATAGTTAGAAGCAAACTTTGGCCTAAACTCCAAGTTTTGTATTGCCCTAATTCCAGTTGATAAAAAATTTTCAAGTGGCATAACTCAGCTATTGTTTTAAGAATATTTTATTTTCTAATACATGATACCTCTGATTCAGGACAAAGTTACATAGTTTTTAAAATTTCTTCTGAGGCTTTCATGAAGTGCTAGGAACAGTTTTCTGGAAAAGCAAAACTTTAAAAATTTCTTTTCATGATTCTTCTTTGTTATGCAAAATTAAAATATACCATTTTATACTTTTAACTTTATACAGACATCAGAATACATAATAATTTTAAATTACCAATTATTAAAAAAGAAGTTGAAGTATGATTCTGGTCATTTCCTAGGAGGTGCAGAAAACAAATTGCAACACATCTTTAAAATATTATAAGTTTTTTTTTAATTCTTGAAATTCACATTTACATTAGGTAAAATTGGAAAGTATATATGAGATTCTAGTGCATAAAGATCCATATAAAAATGTCAAAATTTGTTTTGTGGTGAATATAAAAATATAAAATAGAACCAGTGCATATGGTGACCCGGGCAAAAAATTTCATGGTGATTTTCATTCCTTTGGTGATTACTGCAACTTGACCAGCAGTATTAACTAAGTGTACTAGTATAACATCCTAAATCTAGACTGATCTGTCCATAGTTTGGATTTTTCTATTATTGGGATACCCTTTGATTACATTCTGTTTTCCTTTCTAGGGGAAGAATGCATAGCATAAGCATACAATGCTCTAAGTGATTGTTTCTAAATTAACATTTTTTACACTTATGAAAATTTATAACTTGTGGGCTTTAAAGAATTTTATGAAATTACTGTAAACAGCCAATAATATTCTTTAAAAACTTATAGGATTTTTTTTTGGATTTAATTATTAGACACTAAATAGAGCAAACATTGAAGCTTCAATGGGAAGAATAAAAATGTTATTGAGAATATCTTTATTACATAAATTTTTGTAGAAAGTCACATAAAAATTTTGAGCAATAATAAGAAATGTGCATATACAAATTATTTTATTTATTTTGAGTCCCTCTTCTCTTAATGAATCTCACTGATTCATTCCTTATTTTTATTTTATTTTATTTTATTTATTTATTTATTTATTTTTAAAAGATCTTATTTATTTGTCAGAGAGAGAGAGAGCGAGCACAGGCAGACAGAGTGGCAGGCAGAGGCAGAGGGAGAAGCAGGCTCCCTGCCGAGCAAGGAGCCCGATGTGGGACTCGATCCCAGGACGCTGGGATCTTGACCTGAGCCGAAGGCAGCTGCTTAACCAACTGAGCCACCCAGGCGTCCCCATTCCTTATTTTTAATGAGTCTCACTGATTCATTCCTTATTCTTAAGTATACCTGTATTTTCTCTCTGCTAATGACATTGAGCTAACCTGTGATCTCCTTTTTTTCAAATTAATAAGATATAGATCTGAGCTTAATGATGCTACCATGCCTCCCAATTGCAAACTGTTATATGGATATAGCCATAAATATAGATGTAAATGTAGACAAAGGTGATAATACAGACTTCAGTAGAGTTCTGTGTGTAAGTATAGATTTAGATGAGATAGAAAAGGATAGAAAATGTAAATGCAATTTTTTGGGTATTTACAGTTTACATGTAGTTTTCTAAGAACGTCATATTATTTTCTTCAGGTAATTTTAATTTTAATTTATTTATATATTTATTTATTTGAGAGAGAAGGAGAGAGCATGAGCACAGAGGCAGGGGCAGAGGGAGAAGGAGAGAGAGAATATTAAGCAGGCTCCACACCCAGTGTGGAGCCAGGTGGTGCTCAATCTCAGGACCCTGAGATCATGACCTGAGCCAAAATCAAGAGTTGGATGCTTAACCAACTGAGACACCAAGACACCCCTAATTTTTAAAATATTTCTTAGATGTAGGTAGTATTATTCTTATTACCCCTGTGCAGACGCTGAGACTCTCTAAGGGTTTAGAATGCCCAGTTTGTTTAGAAAGAGAATGTTGGATCCAGGATTCAAACACAAGCCTGTTTTTGTCATAGTTCTAAAACCAAAAGAAACTATAAAATTTATCTGAGTGCTGAACCATTAAAAAAGTATCACATAGCTCTCAAATTAAAAGTATATGAAGAGTTTTCCACTGTCAGCATACTAAGACACTTATAAAGTAGATACTGCTTTATTTCAAAGACAATCTAAAAAGCTTTCTGATATGACTTTTAGACCTCAGAATATTAAAAACAGCCAATCAAGGTTAGAAATCTGTTAATTAGATACAAGTCCCACAGTAGCAGGAGTGACCAATTATAACTTAAGCAATATAGGGAATTAAGAAAATGTTTGTAGTGTAACTTAATATAATAACTGATGTTTACTTTTACAATATGACTCATCATGGGAGAATTAGGTTATGTTGAGTATACTTTGCATATAAATGAAATAGTTAATATGTTTTAGGCATATTAGAAATAAAGTACATTGGAAAAAGAGCATGGAGATAGATGAAGGAATAAGAGTCAATTAAGTGGGAAAAATAACTTATTAAGAATATCTCCTTAACGGGGCGCCTGGGTTGCTCAGTGGGTTAAAGCCTCTGCCTTCGGCTCAGGTCATGATCCCGGGGTCCTGGGATCGAGCCCCGCGTCGGGCTCTCTGCTCAGCGGGGAGCCTGCTTCCTCCTCTCTCTCTCTGCCTGCCTCTCCGCCTACTTGTGATATCTCTCTGTCAAATAAATAAATAAAATCTTTAAAAAAAAAAAGAATATCTCCTTAACAATAGTATGAAGCAAATGTAGGATTATTTTGTGTGTATATTATGCACAGAATACTTTACCTGAATGTAGAGGTTTAAGATTAAGAATTGACACATGAATTTTTATATTCATAAAGAATATAAATGTATATATATAATTATATATATGGTATATATGATTCATGGGCATATATGGTGAACCTCAAAATTTTGATATTGTAAAGAATCAGGGGGTAAATATCACAATCCTCTAATATTTGAAGAGTTTATGAGAAAGCCATATGCATGTAGTCTGTAGTGTCAGAAGCAAAATTTGGACTAAGAAACAGAATTTTAGGATCATTACATGGGGGTGTTTTCTAAAATCGAGCTATATCCAAAAATGGCATAAAATGTCTTAGAAATAAATAAGCATTCAAAAGTGGAATAATATAAGCATAGACTAAATAAATAATATTCAGGAATATTATGTAGCAGTTTAATATGGCAGTAAGAAGATTAGATGAAATGATCTATAAAGAATATATTTGAAGGTTTAGATGTTCTCTAAAATGATTCTGGTTTTTTTACAAGTAATATTAAGGTTTTTGTTTAATATGTCATTATTGGAGAAATACAGTTTTTTTTTATTTATAACATTTGCTTTACTGTTCTTCAGAAGTCTCTTGGAGCCAAATAATATGTGCTGTCATGAATTTCATTGTCTAGACATGACTGTAGGGGGTGTGTGTGTATGTGTGTGTGTGTCTACAGAGCTTCTTGTCAAAATCTCCTATGATATTGTTAAAGACATTCAACTAAGGAATGAAAAACTTTGTAAACTGTACTCCCTTGATTTTATCAGTTCTTCAAAATTCTCATTACTGCTCCCTCTCAAAATACTTATATGTACTTTTTAAAAGATTTATTTATTTATTTTAGAGAGATAGAGAGATAGAGAGAGGGCAGATGTGAGTGAGTTGGGTGGTGGGGGGAGAATCTTCAAGCATAACCCCCGTGGCACATGGGAGCCTGCACAGGGCTTAGTCCCACTATCCATGAGATATGACCCCAGCTGAACCAAGAGTTGGATGCTTAACCCCCTGAGTCACCCAGGCACCCCCTTTATAAGTACTTCTATGATGGAAATTAATGATACACGCCCACACACACAGATGGAACTAGACATCTGCCCGGTTGTGATGAATGATGTATTCACATTTGACTTTGAAAGAATTACTTTTAAAAATTACTGATGACTGAATGGAGAACACTCTTGCTTCTTTCATTTTGTGAATAGGCCGACAGCTACATCACTTCAGGAGCAGTTGCGTATCATGGTTTGGCATTCCCCTTCCAGGATATCTTACTACAAATGAGGCACAGAACTGATTGGCTTGGTCCTGTTCAGCTTCAGGCAAAGACCCAAATAGCTAGAGTTTTCTCACCTCCACTTTTTTTTAAGCCAAAAATCTATACTTCCTAACTAAATAGAATGGTCTCAGTTTTAGTTGTTTTTAGTTCATATTATTCTAAGTCTTGATAACTTCTTAAACTTTTTACAGCCATTATTATTTGGAATATATAGTGAACGTTCAGTTTTCTCTATGGTACATAGACCCACTGACAAGTTATGTGATATCAATTAGTCCTGCTTTCTTCTAAGCATATTTGATAGAGTAAGATGGGGTTTCTACTTGACTACAATATATTATAAATAGATGGTAGTGCTTTCATTTCTATAGACTATTTATATAAACAAAACCTATGAAGCAACATTCTTCCTTCTTACACACAGTATTACCAATATCAACTTCCATTTAGTCTTTTGTGTGGTCTGAGGAGAAAGTTCTTTTTGCCCGTGGACTGCTTAGAGATACTTCAGTGTTATTCTTTGGACTCCATCAAGCAGTTTTACCATGTCCAATCTGAGGCTCTTCTGTATCATACTCTTACCTTTAGAATCTTTCCCATCCAGGAGAATAGTCAGGTATTATGGGAAGATGAAGGCTATAGTATATATATGTATACAAAGGTGCTTATTTATCGAAGTTCCTCCTAACTCTGCTTTGTCCCCTTCAGCAAACTGAAATGAGTGGTGCCAAGAAAGCAAAGGTGGCTGCCAACTTGCAAAGGAGAAAAGAGAAATTACAGATTTAGACTCAAGTAAAATGTAAACAATACATCTAGAGACTAGCAAACTGTAATAAGTCACACATGTATAAATATGCAATATGCAAGCCTCAGGGAGTGGCTGTAATAGTAGGTAAAATAATCCCTCCCTATCCTATCTCTATCCCTTTAGGGATTTGTATCTGGAAAATGATTTTGCCTAAAACTGAAAGTTATGTTACATAAAGAAGCACCAAGAAAACCATTACATCATAAAACTTTTTGAGGTGTATTCCCACAAAGGTTAGCACAGGACGAGCTCAGAGATGTATAGAGAAAAAAAGAAAGTAATCTTATTTCTGTTCACTGGCTTGTACTGCCTGAGAATACTGATTACATTTGAAAAATAAAATGTAATCTTGTAACACAACATAAACTGTTCTAAGGAAATATGCAGATTTGAATTTTTCACATGGACTTTAAAAATAATTTTTAATACATTTTAGGCTTGGATCCAGGAATAATCTAATCCTCTCACATGTGGAGCTTGGCAGTATTTAATATGTAAGCACCTGGAAAATTATCTGTTTTCAGAAAAAATTAATTTCTAGTACCTCTAAATGAAAAGATCCTTTGAAGCAGAAAATAGGAAAAGATTTTGTGTGTGTGTGTGTGTGTGTGTGTGTGTGTGCATGTGTGTGTTTTAGAGAGGCTAGAAATTAATGTATATACTCATGGGGAGACACATTTCTCTAACCAGCTACTACAGAAATTTCTCAAACTAGAGACTGGCTTTTATTGAGAAAATGTTTTAAGGATTTCAAACTCTTGAGCTTGATTGTTAGCTCAAAAGAAGAATGAAGAAACTGAGTAATTGAAGGGGGAGAAGAAGACAAAGTTTTTGGATAATGAGTGGGCAGTTTGTTGCGGTGCTGAAGGCAGAACTTAATTAAGGTATCTAATGCTTAATACAACTTAGAATCACTTTTCAGGGGTATGTGATGAAACCTATTTTGTTGAATTCAAGTCTTTTGCAGAATCATATAGTAAGCTCCATACTGCACACTGATGTTGTCATGTGTTGGTCTTTCCATTTAAACTGCAAGAGACTCAATTATTTTTTTTAAGATTTTATTTATTTATTTGACAGATAGAGATCACAAGTAGGCAGAGAGACAGGCAGAGAGAGAGGGAGAAGCAGGCTTCCTGCTGAGCAGAGAGCCTGATGCAGGACTTGATCCCAGGACCCTGGGATCATGACCTGAGCCAAAGGCAGAGGCTTTAACCCACTGAGCCACCCAGGCGCCCAAGAGACTCAATTCTACACACAGATGGATCTTGTGTAGGTAAAGAGGAAGCATATTTGTCCAAAGAAAACAGAACTTGAGAAGTCTCGTTGTTTTGTTCTTATATAAAGTTGATAAACTCTTCTTCATTTAATGTCTGATTCTGGTATGGGTAAAACTGTGTGCTTAGTGTGTGTGATAGAGACCCAAACAAAGTGTCCTTTTTATAAAAATTTTGAAGTATAAGCTTGTAACCTTTTATCTGAAGGAGTGGAAGGAGCCTCATTGAAATATAATGACTGGTTTCTCTCCTGTACAATTCTTCTTCTTCTTTGCAGGATTTTATCAATATCTTTAAGTAATAAAAATAAAGTTTTATTATTTATTTATTTATTTTTTGGTGAGAGAGAGTGTGTTGGGGAAAGGCAGGGAGGGATAGTGGGAGAAGGAGAGAGAAATCTTAAGCAGACTCGGCTCAGCGCCCAGGCAGAGTTGGGGCTGGATATCATGACCCCGAGATCATGATCCCGAGAACATGATCTGAGCTGAAAGCAAGAGCTGGATGCTTAGCTGACTTAGCCACTTAGGTGCCCCCAAAATAAAGTTTTATTTTAAATCCCTAAAGAATTATAATTAAATTTGTCATATGCCTGAACTTAGTTATTACAATTTGAAGAGAATTATTAACAAGAAAACAAATGACAACACATTCCACTTAAAAATAACTATTCCATCTGATATTGTTTACTGTACATGGTTGATTTCAGTGCTAATTCACAGAATTTGATTAAAGTTGTCAGGATAAAATGCCAACTGAAGAAGATGGTTTAGTTGTTATAAAATGTATGTTTTCAAAAAAAGTGCTCATAATTATTTTTTTAACAGAAGATCTAATGATATCTTATAATTATCTAAGATAACCCCTTCTTTAAAAATTAGGAATGCTAAATCATACTCAGAGTGCCATATTTAAGTGAGAGATTAATGTAGAGATTTATAAACTCTTATTATAACTTATATACTTAATATTTTCAGCTTCCTTTATTTACATTTCTAATAATGACCTGAAAGGAAATTGAGTTTTATTACCAAATGCTTACTTTCCACTAATTATGCTCTCATTGCTGTCATTTCACATGTTTTCTTTTCGTCCAGAAGATGCTGCTGCTGCCGCATAGATGCTGGTACAGCTTCAGCTACTGGCTGTTCTGTAGTCTCACTGTCACATCCATCCTTGCCTAAAAAAGAGATTGATGCATTTTTTTTTCTTACTGATTCTGTGCTTCACTCCAGCCTCTGATTACTGCAATCTTAGAAAACAAGGTATTATGAAATGTAAAGGGGATTCTAAGAAATCTATTTATGTTATCTGATCCAAGAGAGAAGCAGAAATGAAGATTGGATTAAGATGGGATCAGGCACTAAAGATTTAGGATATGAAGGGTAAAGGTGATAACTGATGTGCATTTGCAAACAGTAGCAAACATAAAGAATCATTTTAACTGAAGAGCTAGTGCTCTGCAATAGAAAACACTGTAATGAATCAGAACTTTCTTGTTACAAGAAAGCAAAGAAGGAAGGAAATATAATGATTTAATTAGGAATAAATGGAATCCAACAAATACTTTTCCTATTTGCTTATATAAGCTAAGGTATGCGAACCTAAAAAAATGTATGTTTTTACCCCAAATTCCACATTGTATTTTAAAGAGGTACTGAATGATGCCACTCATGTACATGTTCTATTCTTTGTCTTCCAATTACAGAATTAACTTTAAAAAACTGAAGATGAATTCTAAAATAGCATAGCTCTACTCTTGTTCTGTGAAGATGAAAAGATCCTTATAGTAATGCATTTGTTCCACCTCCTGACCTCCTTGTATGTAAAACTGCTAAGCAGACCACAAAGTCTCCAGGTCTCCTCCATAGATACACATACTCTCATGCATGTGCATACACACACACACACACACACACACATACACACATCAGTTATGTAGGTGGACATTTTTTATTAGTTGCTATACATTGCATTTTAGGGAAAATGTATACGTATTTACATTTGTTAATAGGGTGGATATTTATAAAATGTGCAAGTATGGATTATGAGTCTTAAAGATATTGACCTAGCATGTTTGTATGTATACATATATATATTTATACACATATAATATATACACACACATATATATACACATGAGTACATACATATTTAGAGTTTCTGATGTAGCAAAGAGTTTTTAATAAATAGTATGAAATTTTTTTCTCACACATATAAACTTACCTGGAAAATAATCATTCCTTTCAAGCACACATGAAATGAAAGTTGTTCTCTTCCACCAAAAGAAGTCTCATAAAATGCTAAATAATAAAATAATACATATTTCCTTTTTAGCTATAGTACGAAAACCAGGTAACTTAATAAGATAACCGAAATACCGTAATTTGGGTACTAATCATACTTCAGAAATGTGCATATACAGTTATTAAGAAAATTGCAATATATTTAAAATTGAAACAATATGAAAACATAAAAAAGTATTTGGGATAAGCATGGACATATTTATATCAATATATACTATCCTGTACAACATATCTAGTATTCTACAACAACAACAAGTTATAAGGCATAGAAAAAGACAACAAAAAGCAATCAGGCGAGCCAGGTTCAGACATACATAATAGAGAATGGACAGAGTACCTAAAATGACTATAAATAATATGATAAGGCCTTTAAGTGAAAAAGGTAGATGATAGTCAAGAACAGATGGATAATTTCAGCAGTGAAATGGAAATCACGGAAAAGGAATCACATGGAAATGATAGATTCAAAACCATGTTTGGAAATGAAGAATGCCATTAATGAGCTCATCAGTGGACTTAACACACCTGAGGCAAGAATGAGTAATATGGTGATTAAATTACCCAAAAACAAATGCAAAGAGAAAGAAGAATAAAAAACAAAACAGAACTAAAATTCAGGATCCATGGCACAATATCAAATGTTCAAATATGTGTATAATTGGAATCCCTGAAGAAGAAACGTTTGAAGAAATAGAGGCTGATATGTTTCCAAAAATAATATGATAGACAATAAATCATCATTCTAAGAAGGTCAGTTAGCACAAGGTAGATAAATACCAAAAACACATGCTTCCTTGTGCGTGCGCATGTACACACAAACACATCCACATACCTAAGCACATTATAGTCCAGCTGCTGAAGAGCAAAGACTAAAAGAAAACATTTAAGACAACTGGAAGAATAGATATTTTACAATCCAAGAAACAATGGTAAAAAATATAGCAAACTAATCATCAAAAGCAATGCAAACAAGAAGGCAAGGGTGAAATATTTAAATGTGCTAAAAGAAAACTCTTTCAGCCCAAAATTCTATACCAGTGAAAATACTCTTCCAAGCTACAAGAAATAAAAAGACTTGCTAAGACAAACAAATCTCTAAGGAATTTATTAACAGAAAATGTTAAAGGAATTTCTTCAAGAAGACAAGAAATTATATATTTAGAAACTTGGATCTGCCTAGAGAAATGAAGAGAATCATCTTTGGAATAAATAACAATTTACTCATTAAAGCAAAAATGATAATACACATAGGTTCCTAAGCATATAGGGCAGTATACATAGATAAAAATAAAATGTGTGACAATAATAGACCATGGAATGGGAGGAAGATATCAATACTATAATTATACTTTGTGTCAGTGCTGTAATGATACATTAATATAAGCTCATGTTGTTTACAAATGTGTATTGTAAACCCTTGGGAAACTGTTGGAAAAGTCAAACAAATAGCAAAAAATAAATAATCTGAAAATAGAGATGTAAAAAACTATAAAGCCATAAAATGCTAAATTAAAGCCAGAGAAGAATGAAACAATGAGAAAAATAAAGAGCAAGACAAAACAAAACAATTGCTAGAAATAAGACAGATTTTAATCTGTATATATTTATAGTCACTTTAAATAAGAATTTGTATCGACATGGATGGAACTGGAGGGGATTATGCTAAGTGAAATAAGTCAAGCGGAGAAAGACAATTATCATATGGTTTCACTCATACATGGAACATAAGGAACAGCACGGAAGACCACAGGGAGGGGAGGGAAAACCAAAGGAATAATCAGAGAGGGAGACAAACCATGAGAGATTCCAGACTCCAGGAGCCAAAGTGAGGGTTACAGAAAGGAGGACGGTTGGTGTAACCCAGTGATGGGTATTAAGGAGGGCACATGTGGTGATGATCACAGGATGTTATACGCAACTAATGAATCATTGAACACTACATCAAAACTAATGATTACTGTATGCTGGCTAATTGAACATAATAAAACAACTTAAAATATTTTTTAAAAATAAAAAATAAAACATTAAAAAATTTTTAAAAAGAATGGTCTAAACACCATTGCTAGAATAGATTGCTAAGTTGAATTTTTCTAATATGCATAACTGAGCTGTATCCCCAGTTATAAAATCCCCATAAACAAATAAACAAAAAACCTATAAAAACTGAGAACGAACTAATGGTTGCTGAAGGGGATAGAGTCTGGGGATGAGTCCAGGGGAGTGAGAGCCACAGACTTTCAGTTATGGAATGAATAAGTCTCAGGAACAAAAGGCACAGCATAAGAAATATAACCAATGATATTAGAATAGCATTGTATGATCACAGATGGTAGCCACATTTGTGGTGAGCATAGCATAATGTATACATTTGTCGAATCACTATGTTGTACATCTGAAATGAGTGTAACATTATGTGTCAACTATACTCAAATTATATATTTACGGCTTATAAACCAGTGGAAAAAAATTCCCAATTTAGATATAAATATATAAGCCGATTTTTAAAAAGATGAAAAAAAGATATACCGTGTAAAAACTAACTCAATATAAAACTAAACTAGCTATATTAACTTCAGAGTAATTAGACTTCAAAACAAGGGTACTTAATCAGGGACATAGATTTGTATTAGATAATTGTAAGGGGATCAATTTTTTAAGAATATATACCAACCCTAAAGGAGTATTATAATAACAGAACTCCAAAATATGTGAGGTTTAAAATGATATCTGAAAGAAGAAATAGATATATCCACAATTATAATTGAAGATTTCGCTCAGGTCTCACAATCAGTAGATCAGAGAAGCAGAAAATAAGTAATAATTTAATATAGTCTGACAAACTGATTTGATCTAATTAACATTTTAGGACATTCTATCTAATAAGAACAAGTGAACATTGACCATTTACGAAGATAGATTACACTTGGAGCCATTAAACAAGCCTAATACAAATACAAAAATTGAAATAGCCAGAGTGTGCCCTAAGACCAAAAGGAAAATAAATTAGAAATGAGTAACAGAAAGAGATCTGGAAATCTCTAAATGCTTGGAAATTAGACACACATATAAATAACACAAAGATTATTAGAGAAATGAAGAGAATGTCTTCAGAGAAAGTCTTAAGAGAGAGGCTAAAATATTTAAACTCAATGCAAATAAAAATAAAACCAAAATTTATAGTTTGAAGTAAAACTTATAGTACTAAATGTTTATATTAGAAAACAGGTTTACCCCAGCATACCCTCTACTTTCACCTGAAAAAACAAGGGAAAGAAATGAAAGTTATACCCAATGTAAGAAGAAAGGAGGAAATCACTCTGATTAGAGAAAAAATCAATAAATCTAAGATTAGAATAATAAAATCAATAATTGAAAAGATGATTTTTGGATAAATTTGATAGAACTGATAAAGCTTTAATAAAGCCAATGAGGAAAAACAAAATAATCTGCCATGCATTTAAAAATATCTCCACACTCATTCATTTTATTTCATCCAATAAAGATTTTTGAGTAACAACAAAAAAAAATGGCCCCACAAAAGATATCTATATCCTAATACCTGGAATTTGTAAATATTAATTCATATGAAAATAACGTTTTTGCTTTGGAGGATATGAACACAAGTCAAGAGATTTGGGAAGCCACCAGAAGCAGGAAGAGGAGAGATGAATTTTCCACTAGACACTGACTTTGGCCTGGTGATACAGTTAGAGAGTTTTGACCTCTAATAAGAGAATTTTACATATTTTCTTGCTTATTCTAATTTCTTATTTCTAGCCTGTTTTAGAAATGTAACAGAATACATTTCTGTTATTTTAAGTGACCAAGTTTGTGGTAGCTTGTTATAATAACATAAGAAATTAATACATTCCAAATATCAGGTAGAGAAGAGGGAGCATTCCTACTATCCCAGTGATATTAAAGGAAAACAGTTATATTGGAACTACCATATACCTACAAATGTAACAACTTACAAGAAAGAATCTGTTTTTTTTAAAATTGCCATATCACATAAAAATTAAACTTCAGGCAAAGTAGATATAGATGAACATATATAGATTGAGATTTAGGTATAAATGCCATGTGTACATGATTAAATTCAATGTGGTATTCTGGAAGACAGTAAAAAAACTTGAAATGTGTAATTTTTGTTATTCAGTTAATGGTACTGTACTCAATGTACTTTCTTATTTTGGACAAATTATAATATGCTATTATTAGGGGAAACTGGATGAAAGGTATATGTTTGCTTTTTATACTATCTAAATTTTTAACTCTGCAATTAGAGTTTATGGTAGAAGAAAGGAAGTTTATAAAAATGTGAAGAAGAAAGCTTATAAAAATATGAAAAACTTAATTTTCAGTTCATAGATGGTCAAGAAGTATCCAGTAGGCAGAGGCAGTATATTTTCAACAATATGCCATCACAGAGATGGTAAGAAACTTTAGAACTATTGTCTGTTTGTAAACAAATAAACAGACAAAAAATCCACAAAACCCCCATACAACTCATCTTTAACTTTTTAAATGTATTTTTTGTTAAACAGTGTTTCTTTCCTTTTTGTAATTTCAAGTTTTTATTTAAATTTCAGTCAGTAGACATACAGTGTAATATTAGTTTCAGGTGTAGGATTTAGTGATTCATCACTTACATACAACAACTAGTGCTCATCTGATAAATGCCCTCTTTATTACTCAGCATCCACTTAACCTATTAGCCTGCCCACGTCCCCTCCAGCAAATCTCAGTTATAAACAGTAGTTCTTATATTGAAATATAAATATCTACCACTTTTGTTTCATTTTTTTTACAAAATAAATCACATCAATAACAACAAAAAAGTATTAGTAACATATGGTATTTTCATTTTTTACATTTTTTTAAAAAATCACCAGTACACTTTAATCTCTGTCCTCTTTTTCCCCAATCCTGCCAACCACTTGCCCTCTAGTAACCATCAGTTAACAGTCTGTTTCTTGGTCTGTTTATCTCTCTTCTTTTTCCCCTTTGCTTGTTTATGTTTCTTAAATTCCACATATGAGTGAGACCATATGATATTTGTCTTTCTCTGGCTGATGTTTTTTGACTTAGCATTATACTCTCCAGCTCTATCCATGTGGTTGCAAATGGCAAGACTCTATTCTTTTTTATGGCTGAATAATATTCCACTACACACTTACCATACGTGTGTGTGTGTGTGTGTGTGTTTATGTGTGTGTATACACCACATCTTTATCCATTCATCTACTGATGAACACTTGCACTACTTCCATAGTTTGGCTGTTGTAAATGATGTTGTAATAATTGTAGGGGTATAATTATATTTATAGGGGCATGTATTCCTTTGTATTAGTGTTTTTGTACTTTTTAAAAAAATTTTTACTTGTATTTTGTATTTTTACCCAATCATGCAATTCCTGGATTGCAGGGTCATTTATTTTTAATTGTTTGAGGAATCTCCATATTGTTTTCCACAGTGGCTGAACTGGTTTGCATTCCTACCAACACTATAAGAGGATTCCTTTTTCTCCACATCCTCGCCACATTTGTTTATTCTAGATTTTTATTTTAGCCATTCTGACAGGTATGAGATAACATTTCATTGTAATTTTGATTTGCATTTCCCTGATGATAAGTGATGTTGAACATATTTTTATGTGTCTGTTGGCCGTCTATGTGTTTTTGGAGAAATGTCTGTTCATGTCTTCTGCCCATTTTTCAATTGGATTTTTGGTTTGGGGGTATTGAGTTATTTTTAAGAGTTCTTTATTTATTTGTCAGATAGAGAGAAAAAGGGAGAGACAGTATGAGCAGGGGCAGTGGCAGGTAGAGGAAGAGGGAGTAGCAGGCTCCCCAATGAGCAAGTAGTCCAAGGTAGGATTTGATCCTAGGACACTGGGATCATGACCTGAGTTGAAAGCAGATGCTTAACTGACTGAGCCACCCAGGAAACCCTGAGTTCTTTATATATTTTGAATAGTAACCCTTTATTGGATATGTTATTTGCAAATACCTCCTCCAATTCATTAGGTTGCACTTTAGTTTTGTTGGTTGTTTCCTTCACTGTGCTGAAGCTTTTTGTTTTGATGTAGTCCCAGTAGATAATTTTTTGCTTTTATTCCCCCTGCCTCAGGAGACATAACTAGAAAAATGTTGCTACAGCCAATGTAGCAGATTACTACTTGTGCTCTCTTCAAGGATTTTTATGGTTTCAACTCTCTCATTCAGGTGTATAATCCATTTTGAGTTTATATTTGCATATGGGTTATGAAAGCGGTCCAGTTTTATTCTTTAACCTGTGGCTGTCCAGTTTTCCCAATTTTTGAAGTGAATATATTTCCCCCTTGTATATTTATTTCTCTTTGTGGAAAATTAATTGGTCATAAAATCGTGGGTTTATTTTTGGGGTTTCTATTCTATTCCATTCATCTATAGGTCTATTTTTATGCCAGTACTATACTATTTTAATTACAACTAATTATTACTTCTGTATTACTTTGTCATATACTTTAAAATCTGGAATTGTGATACCTCCAGTTTTGTTTTTCTTTTTCAAGATTGCTTTTTTGACATTTTTTATGGTTCCATGTAAATTTTAGAGTCGTTTGCTTGTCTTTTTTCTTTGTGTCATCTTGAATTTCTTTCATTAATGTTTTATAGTTTTCAGAGTACCTATCGTTTTCCTCCTTGGTTAAATTTATTCTTAGATAATTTGTTGTTTTTGGTGCAATTATAAATGGGATCGTTTACTTAATTTCATTTTCTGCCTACTCATTATTACTACATAGGAATGCAACATATTTCTGTACATTGAATTTTGTATTTTGAGACATTACTGAATTCATTTATTTGTCCTAGTAGTTTTGTAGTGGAGTCTTTAGTGTTTTTATATATAGTGTCATGTCATCTACCCATAGTGGGAGTTTTGCTTCTTCCTTGCCAGTTTGGATGTCTTTGTTCCTTTATGTTGTCTAATTGCTGTGGCTAGGACTTCCAGTACTATGTTGAATAAAAGTGGTGAGAGTGAACATCCCCTTGTCTTATTCCTGACCTTAGGGAAAAGCTGTCGGTTTTACACCATTGAGTATGATGTTCCCTGTTGGCTTTTCATATAAGATAAGCCCTTAATTATGTTGATGTATGTTCCCTTTAGATCCATTTACAGAAGGTTCTTATCATGAATGTATGTTGTACTTTGTCAAATGCTTTTGCTGCATTTAGTGAAATGACCTTATGGTTTTTATATTCTCTCTTACTGATGTGACATACCATGCTGATTGTTTTGCAAATATCAAACCACTCTTGCATCCTGGGAATAAATTCCACTTGATCATGGTATTTGATTTTTTAAATATTTTGTTGGATTCAGTTTGCTAATAATTTGTTGAGGATTTTTGCATCTGTATCCATGAGAGATATTGGCCTATAGTTCTCTTTTGTGGTGTCTTTATCTAATTTTGGTATCAAGGTAATACTGGCCTCATAGAATGAGTTTGGAAGTTTTCCTTCCTCTTGTATTTTTTGGAATAATTTGAGGATAAGTATTAACTCTTCTTTAAATGTTTGATATAATTCACCTATGAAGACATCTGGTCCTGGACTTCAGTTTTTTTGAAAGTTTTTAAATTATTGATTCAATTTCATTGCTGCTAATTGGCCTGTTCAAATTGTTTATTTCTTCCTGCTTAAGTTTTGACAGGTTATATGTATCTAGGAATTTATCCATTTCTTCTAAGTTGCCCAATTTGTTGGCATAATTTTTGGTATTTTAAGTACTTTTTTTAATACTCCAAACTACATTAGTTTGTTTCAAACTAATGTTTTATGTTTCAAAATGTATTTAAAATCTAATCAAATATAATTCACATTTGGTGTATATATCAATAAATAATTTCATATGGAAACATTCATTATGTATATTTATGCATAATTTTCCAATAGAGGAAAAATTAACTGTACAGCGAAACTTCCCAGTAAGCTCTGAGATAGAAAATACATTTAATACAATTCTCAGAATTTTCAGTTTGGTGTATTGCAATACCAAAAATACAGCAAAGCATACTACATATGATTACAGTGCAACAGCTTATGAAAACATAAAGCTAACTAATTAAATGTACTCATTTCTCTAGATTTACTTCAGGGATCTTTCTAATATCTCAAGTCATGTTTTCTGTCTCAGGGAACTTCAAAGTATAACTTCAGAAATTCTAGTCATTTGGCCTTTAATTCACAGTGATGGATTCTACAATGCCCTTGTTCAAGTTGATCTTTTTAAACAATAAACACCCAAAGGTAAAATGAAAATAAAGCTAAAAAATGTAAAATCAATCGAATAGTGAAATAGTCTGTGCATCATTTATTGCCACTGAGCATTTGCTAATGATTATTTGTAAGCTACAATTACAAAATAATTTGAGTCTTGAGTAAACTAAATAATATTATGGACTAATGTAAAATGTGATGAGTTTTTACAATTACTTATAAAAATATTATAAACCTTCATAACATCAACAGTGACATTGATATTTTATGTAAAATATCATACTAGATCCTTCAAATCTCAAGTGAAGGTGATTGAATTAAGTACTTACAGATGAATTTTAATGGACTAACCTTGCACTAAACCTTTTATGTGCATCATCTTATTGAATCTGCATGATAATCTTGAGAAGTAAATGCTTTTATCTACATTTTACAAAGAAAGAGTCATAGTGAGATTATTCATATATCTTATACATACACATAAGGCATATCTTCGCATATATACGTTTGGTTTTGAAATTTTGTCTTGAAGAGATAAAATTATAAAGAAAAAGTATCTTAAAGAGACCTTCTTTATCATGATATTAGGATAAGAGTTGTATGTGCCCTCTCACAATTAATGACAGAATTTGAGTAGTAATTGTGGCAGTGGAAACAAAGAGAAGTAGGTCTGCATAGAGATTGCCTATTGTAAGGATGAAGAGGGAGAAGACAGGATATGGGACATGTCTTCTTCACTTCCTCCTTGTCCTCCTCTTCCTCCTGCTCCTCCTTCTTTTGTTAGTTGCTAGTTGCTGCCCTATCATGAGATAAAAGCAAAGGAAGCATGATTAGCATTGAGGAGAAAATATAAGATTCTACCTCTTTTAGCATTTGAGAAATTTATAAAACATGTACTTAAAAATATTAAAAAGGTATTTGGGGTTTTATATAATCTGAAACTCAGAGAATATTAGAATATAAGAGTTAACCCAGGGTACCTGAAACCATTAGATAGGATAAGACTCCCAAGATGAGAGGATAGTGAAAAGTTATTCTGAGAATAGTCTTGAGAAATTCTAGGAGCTGACTTTTGTTAAGGGTTAGGAGCCAAATAAGGATAATGAAACATATCAATTTGTTAGGAATTAGCAAGTTAGGAGACTTTAGTAGAAACAGAGGAATATTAGTGTTGTGAAAATGAGGTCAAAGTGAATAAGATGAAAATGAAAAATGGAATTGAGGGAGAAGTCTGAAAAGTGCAAGTTCCATGGAGTGGTGAGAAGGTTGTTGAAGTGCTTTGATTATATGAAAAAAATAAGACAGTGTATACATTGCTTTGTAAGGGGAGACATAAAAACAAATTGTTCATTAGTGGGATAGTGAGGATGGATGGTATTTAATACAACTTGGGCTAGTTAATGTTCATGTTATTTTCCAGTAATGCAAATTTGTGGAGCATTACTAATTAGTTCAGCTATTTAAGCCACTTTGAAGTAGGATTGTTAGGGTGACTGTCTTAAGATGTCAGACATTAGAAGCTGTGTGGAGAGAGCATGATAAAAAGATAAACTAATGATGCAGGCAAGGTAGTTCCTTGGGATTGCAGATAGCTTTGCATTCCAGACTACAAAGACTGATCCTAGGCAATAGGAGTAAAATTCCTTCTGGTATAATGGGATTGAACGAAAATAAGAGGATGCAGAGAGAATTGCATTTTGGATGTTGGGAAGATTAATTAAATACATTCATCTGGATATTTTCCTGACAAAGTATAAAGCAAGGTATTAGTTCACAACTCAGGAGTTCTGGGTGAAATTTGAAACTGGCCCCCATGCATGGAGGACAAAGAAGAGATTGAAGAAAGAGGCAGACCACTCCAGATTGGTAGGTGACAGTTTTAACCAGCAAGGGAACTTACAAGGATTGTTTTGGATGACTTCAAGACAAGTAGATCTCCACACCGGCCTGCCAGAATCTTAAGAGTTTATACAGAGAACTTAACAACGTTCAGTCACATATGTAGTTCAGATGGTCTCAACCACACATTACTTTCTCAAAGCTGCATCCTTGGAAAAGCTGATAATATGGGAACAGTGGGCAGAAAATACATTCTAAAGATAGGGGAGGATGTTAGAAACCTCTGATTACTGGGGCAATGCAATGAGCATGAGGAGCCATTATCAGAAAGATTTAGTGGTACAGTGTTGTATTTAAAGAAAGATAAGAAAGAGGAAATAAAGTTTATTTAAATGATACAAAGCTTTACTTACAGTACATAGATATAACGTGAAATATACCAGTAGAAAACTTATTGGGACAGTTTGCAAAAAAATAGTGCTGTTTTACTGATCTGTTTATTCTTGGTATCAAATTCATAGACAAAATTAGTATTTTTGGGTCTTCTAAGTCCATAGTCATTTTGTTAAAGTAGCTAAATGTACTTCCATTAAAAATGATAAAATTGGGATTCATGGGTGGCTCAATCATTAAGTGTCTGCCTTCAGCTCAGGTCATGATCCCAGGATCCTGGGATTGAGCCCTGCATCAAGCTCCCTGCTCAGCAAGGGGCCTGCTTCTCCTTCCACCACTTCCCCTGCTTGTGTTCACTCTCTCACTGTCTCTCTCTCTCTCTCTGTCAAATAAATAAATAAATAAATAAATAAATAAATAAATAAATCTTTAAAGAAAAACCCACACGGTATTTATTAATCGGCATGTTTTAAAATTAGAGAAATTATTAACACATAATAGTGTTATGTATTCATAATACTTAAATATTATATATTTACAATACTTCAGTGTTGATTTATAACAAGGTACTTGATATTTCTTAACTGAAAAGTCTATTCAGCTATTTAACTTAGAAAATCAAGCTTAGACTCTATCTTTGCTTTTTATCCTTTCAAGTTCAGAAATTTTAAATATATACATAATGCTCAAAGTTGTTTAAATTTTATCAAGTTATTTTGAATTTATAAATAATAAATTCGTTTTAATTAATTTACTGTTCATTTAGAATGTCTAGGCTCACCTTATTACTTGATGTAGTTGATTCACTAATGCATATATATGAACATCACATAATTCTATTAAAGACATATTTTATATTCAACAATGTGCAATATAAATCATTTCAACTTGAACTTTACATCATGCTTTTAATTTTCCTTTAAGATTTTTATTTATTTATTTGACAGATAAAGAGAGAGCACATACAAGCAGGGGGAGCTGCAGGCAGAGGGAGAGGGAGAAGGAGGCTCCCTGCTACGCAGGGAGCCTGATGCTGATGTGGGGCTGGATCCCAGGATCCCAGGATCACGACCTGAGCCTAAGGCAAACCTTTAACCAGACTGAGCCACCCAGGTGCCCCTAAGTCATGCTTTTAAAAATATCATGGATTTAAGTAAAAAAGGGATTTCTCAATGTTTAGAATATCTGCAGCAATTGAGTTAAATTGGTCTAACCACAGTTTCCATAGGGAAATGATAAGAAGTAAAATTACTAATATTAAGGTGAATATTAGGGGTCAGGATGAGATAGCAATTCATTTTTATATTTTATCAGTCAAATATTAGCCCATACTAAGCAGAAAGCAAAATTATACCAAATTTGATAGTATTGTTTAAATTAATTAAATGAAATTGATATATATCATATTTAAAGGAAGATTTAGGATTCAGTCATAATAAATGCTAAATAATTTGCTTATGTTTTGATGAAAATAAAATGAAGCAGAAACAAAAAATCAAAGTAAAACCAGATATGTGCAAAATATGTTAGATGGTGCTAATTTTCATGTAGAATTTTTTTAATTAACATATAATTTATTATTTGCTTCAAGGGTACAGGTCTGTGAATCATCAGCCTTACACAATTCACAGCAGTCATCATAGCACATACCCTCCCCAGTGTCCATAACTCAGCCACCCTATCCCTCCTCTCCCACCCCCCCAGCAACCCTCAGCATGTAGAATTTTTTTGAAGTGTCTTTAAACACTACTTGAAATTTAGTTTAGTTTTGCTTTTGTGTGTGTGTGTCTTTCATATGTGCAAGAGTTTTAATGTGAAGTTAACATTAAGTTTAAAACCCACATATGTGAAATGTGACAGGTGCCTTAGGGAATTGTTTCCTGTTTAATATTCTGTAAAGCAGTAAACTTATAAAGTCCACTTCTCAATTTAATGGCAAGGACATGACAAACATAAGACAAAAATAAACACACAGCTACCCAAATATAAGCACCATTTATTCACACCATGTTTCATAAAAGGAGGATATCGTAGAACATGAGCTTTTACAATAATGTTATCTAATAATAAAAGGCTGTCTTTCCACCAAAACTATTATTGGAAACTTTACAAGATTTGTAATATAAATGTATGTTAAAGGCAACAAAACATAAGCAGCAAAATTTATTTTAACCCATTGCATTGTTTCATTGATACATTTTTGTTAATTTAGTAGCTATATAATACATTGAAACAGAATTGAATTTCAGATTAATTTTTTAAAAGCCACCATACCTATAGAAGCCAGGTTTCACTTAGACTTATTAGCAAAAATGGAAGCAAATTCAGTATCTTCAGAATTTAATTATTTTTGTAAACAAAATGTAATTGTTTTCATGAATCAAAAAATTCTGAGAGATAATAACTTCTAAGAATCCAACATCATCCCTTGCCTTTTCTTCATCAGGACCAATATAAATTGGCTTCGACAGGTCAGGAGTCTTAACAAAATTGTGTCAGGGAAGATGTTCCCCGCCAGGCTCTCAACTGATTTATATATTTCAGGATCCCCTCAAAAAAAGTTGAAAAACAGAGTATGTATTTAAATCCTAAGAGGAGTGCCTTAAACCAATGAAAGCTCCGTGAAAATTTCAGCGTAGACATGTTTAAAAAATATTGCCAGAGATATAAAGTCAATAAATGTTTAAAGAAATGTGGGCCACCTTCTCCCTATCCCTTTGGTGTTTTTTTGTCCTTAGGATTTCATGCAAGTTTTGCATTAAGGACTAGCTCAAAGTAGTAAACAGGTAATCCTTTCTAGATCTTCCCACTAAGCATTACTGATAGGACTAGATTTCATTAAGACTGGGGTGCTATGGGGCATCTGGGTGGTTCAGTGGGTTAAAGCATCTGCCTTTGGTTCAGGTCATGATCCCAGGGTCCTGGAATTGAGCCCCACATCGGGCTCTCTGCTTCATGGGGAGCCTGCTTCCTCCTTTCTCTCTCTCTCTGCCTGCCTCTCTGCCTACTTGTGATCTCTGTCTGTCAAATAAATAAATAAAAATCTTAAAAAAAAGATTGGGATGCTATGCAAAGAAATATATGTTCTAGTTTCATTCACCAACCCATAGAATATGTATCACACATTTTTTAAAGACTGAGATTTCTGGAATGTGCGAGACTTGGCAGTCTTGTCATATTCCATGAACTAGTGATATATAAACTCTGATATAAAATACACTGAAAGTTGATTTAAAAAATGTACACTATGCAGAAAATATATTCATAAAAGTTATTAGAAAGTACACTTCTAATATAAAGGATAATAATATAAATTTGAAAAGAAAAACATGAACCGTATTTATCTCTGAATAGCATTTTAAGGAAAATTTATTAAAAATAATGTTTTTCGAGGTGCTGGAGCGGTGCAGTTGGTTAAGCATCCAATTCTTGGTTTTGGCTCAGGTCATGATCTCAAGGTTGTGAGATGGAGCCCTGTGTTGGTCTCCACTCCTGGCATGCAGTTTGCTTAAGACTCTCACTCCCTCTCCCTCTGCCCCTCCCCACCATGCTTTCTCTCTCTCTAAAAAAGTGAAATAAATAAATCTTTAAAAAATACTAATAATGTTTTTCTTATGATAATAGCATACATAAAATATTTTTATGAATTTCTACTTCACTGGTAATATATTCTTATATATACTCATATCTAACATCTGGGTGAATAAATAATTACCTACTTGATAAATGAAAGACTGAATGAATTGTAAAAATACATATTTTTTCTCTGTATAAGAAAATTCTCAGCATGGAAAATAGAAAAAAAATTTTCATTATAGATCCAATCTTGCTTCTTAGTCCTTCTCTATCTCTCTGTACCTAAAATGATTTCCTTTTATTTATTTTTCTCTTGGCTTAAACCAATAATTTCAAAGTACATTATATGGAACATTTATTCTTCAGTATGCTATATAATCTTTACTTGAAAAAAGTCATTTTTATCTAATATGTTTGCAAACGTTAGGGTTTGATTTTTAAAATAATATAGTTTGTGGGGTGCTTGGCTGGCTCAGCTGGGAGAGCATGTGGCTCTTCATCTCAGGGTTGTGAGTTCAAGCCCTGCACCTGGTGTAGAGAATACTTAAATACATAAACTTTAAAATGTATATATATATATAGAGAGAGAGATGATATATAGATATCGATATGTAGATATAGATATAAGTTTGTGAACTTAGAAATTTGAAAAAGTTAAGATGTATTATACAGATGGACGAGGCAATCCAGATAGCATTTTAACCTATTGGGCTATAGAATTACTCCTTTACATGAGATAATTTGTTTGATGCAATTTCTACCAGTGATTCTAAAACTTTAATCATGGAAATAAGAACCTAAAGCCTTGTTAAAGTTCAAATACTGATTCAGTAGTTTTCTGGTCAGGCTATAGATATCCCAGTATCATCACTGTTCACAAGTCCCTAAGTGATCCTCCCACTGTAGTTTGAATAGCAAAGTGGTGCATCAATATTTTTATTCTAGAAATATTCTAAAATAATTCATTCTACTAAAGAAATTAGTCTAAAAATAAATCATTCCATTAAAAATTCTAATAAAACATTATTATAAAATGCATGCAGTTTTATAACTATGAAGAAATCAATAAAAGTAATAAAAAATCAATAGTTCCTCAATTATAACCACTGCTAATAGATTTTCTCTTATTATTATATTGTTTACTCATTCTTTCATGTGTTTGTTCATAACATACTTAATTATAAATTACTTAAGGTGATTTCAAGAATAATTAAGGTAAATATTAAATTAAATGAAAAAAATAGAAATTAGGATGTTAATTAAGGTAAAGTTAGTACATGGAATGTATGTTATTAGGCCATGTATAATTAGTAGGCTTGTTTTATAAAATCAGCTATAAGATTCTGTCACACAAAGAAAAAAGAAATCAGAATGAGTTATAATAATCACAATATGCAGGGGATAAAAATAAACCTGAAGAAACTCATGGTCCCATGACATTGTGAGTTGGGAATAAAATTTCCCTTATAAAATCTAATAAAAAATATAGAGAATAAAATGATACCAAGATCTCCAAAATAAGTGCCATATTAAAAGTCATATAACTTTTTTATAATACTCAAAATATGATTTCACATAGTAAAAAACTGTTACATAGATTTTTTAGGAGGTCAATACTACTTAGTGTTCTTCTTGTATGATATTTTATGACTTACTCGTTCTACTCCAAACTACTATTTTATTAGTTTATCAAATTTAATTGAAGTCATTAGTATCAAATATAACTAAAGAAATACCAAGTTGTGTTTTTAATGTTTTATCATTTTTACTGTATCTTATACATTTTCACTACTATCAGAGATAGTTAATCTTACTCTGGATATCATTTATGCTTAAATGAGTTCTCCAAAGTAGGGTGCTTGGGTGGCTCAGTCAGTTAAATGTCTGCCTTCAGCTTAGGTCATGATCCCAGAGTCCCAGGATAAAGCCCCATGTGAGGCTCCCTGCTCAGTGGGGAGTCTGCTTCTCCCTCTCCCTCTGCCCTTCCCTCTGCTCCTTCTTTCTCTCTCCCTCTCTTTCTCACTCACTGTCTCTCTCAAATAAATAAAATCTTTAAATGAGTTCTCAAAAGTACCTTAAAATAATATCAGGAGGATTTTACCATTATAACTGTTTCCAGTTCACACAATGATACTGCTCATAACCCATACAGTGACCTACCCCTGAACTTCTTTTATTCTAAGCTATTATATAGAAAGCCTAACAAAACTCGCTGATGTATTTTCTAACATAAAAGTTTAATTATTTCATTATTAAGCAGCCTAAAAAGCAAAGAAAATATGCTTAAAAAATACCCTTCAAATTTATTTTATTTCACTTTATTTTTTGATTTTCTGATGGTTCTATGGTTTTTAAATCAGAATGTAATTATCATGAGAAACAATAATCATCACCCTTATGCGTCAATTAGAAGTTGATACTAATTTGGTATTAAGAGTAAAAGAATGATAGCAACTGAAGCAGCAACATCCTATACATAGATCTGTGGCCTCCTAAAGACTTTTACATCAGGTCTTGATCAGCAGTTGGCATTTTCAAAGGTCATCCAGCTCTCAGTACTACTCAGTTACTGAACAACGGGCACTACTGACAGTTAAGCACTGCAGAATTATCTAAGGTGCTACAGAGACACCAAGAACTCTCAACAAAAATATTCTGCATGTATTTCAGAAAACTTCCCTGATACTTTCATATTAGCTTATCCTCACTTGTCTATAAAATATTCCATTTCTGTCTTCTAAGGAATTCTCAAATTATAGGCTATAAAAATGGTTGAAATTTAATCATTTCTATTTTGAGAATCTGACTTGAAATTCTTTTAGTGATTTCTTATGATAGTATTTTTTTTAAATCTCTTTACAAATGAGCTAAATCCTATGACAAGAGTAAATATATTCATCTTTAAATACATACTTATATACATATATGTAATATTATATATATGTGTATATATATACATATATATATGAAGCCATGCATGCATAATTTCCTTTGTATAATGATGGAGCCTACACCAGAATAGTAGCCACCTATTACTGGGTGATATGCCTGGCTTTGAGCAGGTACTCAGTATGTATCAATTGATACAGTGAAAAACAAAGAGAAAAATGGCTTCAGCTAACTTTTCAATAATCTAACTATCAAGAATCCAGAATAAGGATAGAAAAAATGTACACCTGGATAATTTGGAAGTGATTCTTATGTCATAAAAGAAACACAGACTGTGGGGTCAAAAGACAGAATTTCACATACTTGTTTGTGATATCTCATGGGAATATCACTTAAATGTTCTCCTGCATAGTTAAGATTTTGAGCTCTGAAGTAAAGCTGTCTGGATCAGAATCTCGACCCACCTTCAATTTGCTGAACAGTCATGTATAAGATATTATATTTCTAGGTGTAGGATTTTCATATAAAAGGTAGCAGGACTATTATTGGGTTATTCTGAGAGCTAAATTAGGTAACTAATTGAAAGTATTTAGCATCTTAGTGGATTTAATTGTATCTCTCAAAAAAAATATGTTCAGGTTCTAACACCTAGTACCTATGAATGTGACCTTGTTTAAAATAGGGTCTTGTAGGGTAATTAAGTTTAAATCATACCAGATGAGAGTGGGCCCTAATTCCAAAGTTGTGTCCTTGAACTAAGATGAGAGAACACCGAGACACAGGAAGGAAGGCTGTGTAAAGATGGAGCAGAGATTGGGTATGCATCTACAAACCAAGGAATGTCAAGGATTGCTAGGAGTCATCTTTGCCCAGGAAGTAGTAAGGAGGATGGAGCTTTCCAATGGAGTGTGGCCCTGTTTATACCCTAATTTTGGACTCTTGGCCTCCAAAATGCTGAGAAATCAATTGATCTTGTTTTAAGCTGCTTATGTGGTAATTTCTCGTGATAGCCCAGGAAGTTAACACAACACATTTAATGTTTGATAATTACCTCTTTAAAAAATATTAACACTCCATGCACAAGTTTTCAACAAAATACTGGCAGATTAAATCGAATAGCACATAAAAGATTTATATAAAAGATTTTCAATCTAGTGGGATTTAATCCTGGCTTGTAAGAGTGGTTCAATATTCACACATCAATCCATGTGATACACTGCATTAATAAAAGAAAGGATAAGAACCATATCATCCTCTCAATCATTGTAGAAAAAGCATTTAACAAAGTACAACATACATTTATGACAAAACTCTCAACAAAGTGGGGATAGTGGGAACATACTGCAACATCATAAAGACCATATAGGAAAAGCCCACAGCCAAAATCATCCCCAATGGGGAAAAGCTGAGAGCTTTTCCTCTACACTCAGGAACAAGACAAAAGTGTCCACTCTCACTACTGTTATTTAACATAGTTCTGGAATTCCTAGCCCCAGCAATCAGACAACAAAAAGAAAGAAAGACAAAGAAGTCAGACTTTCACTGTTTGCAGATGATGTGATACTCTATATAGGAAACCCAAAGGACTCCACCCCAAAATTGCTAGAACTGATAGATAAATTCAGTAAAGTCACAGGATGCAAAATCAAAAATTTGTAAAAAGTACAGAAATTTATTTCATCTCTATACACCAATAATGAAGCAGCAGAAAGATAAATCAAGGAATCAATCCCATTTACAATTGCTCTAAGACTTAGGAATAAACCTATCCAAAGAGGTAAAAGATCCTTACTCTGAAAACTATGAAACACATGAGAGAAATTGAAGATGACATGAAGAAATGGAAAAACATCCCATACTCACGGATTGGAAGAACAAATATTATTAAAATGTCTATACTACCCTAAGTAATCTGCATTTTGAATGAAATCCCTATTAAAACACCAACAACATTTTTCACAGAGATAAAAGAAACAATCCTTAAATTTATATGGAACCACAAAAGACCACACATAGCCAAAGCAGTCTTGGTAAAGAAAAGCAGAGCTGGAGGCATCACAATTCCAGACTCAAATTATATTACAAATCTGTAGTGATCAAGACAGTATGGTACTGGCACAAAAACAGACACATAGATCAACGAAACAGAATAAAAAACCCAGAAATAAACTCACCACTATATGGTCAACTAATCTTTGACAAAGCAGGAAAGGATATCCGATGGAAAATAGTCTCTTCAACAAATGGTCTTGGGAAAACTGGACAACCTTCAGAAGAATGAAACTGGACCTCTTTTTTCCACCATATACAAAAATAAACTCAAAATGGATGAAAGACCTAAATGTGAGACAGGAAACCATAAAATCCTAAAGGAGAACACAGATAGTAAAGTCTTTGACATTGGCTGTATATCTCACTAGATGTATCTCCTGAGGCAAGGGAAACAAAGGCAAAAGTTAACTATTGTGACTTCAACAAAAACCTTTCTGCAAAGCATAGGAAACAATCAACAAAACTAAAAGGAACCTTTGAAATGTGAAAAAAACATTTACAAATGGCATTACCTGATAAAGGGTTAGTATCCAAAATATATCAAGAACTTGTAAAACTCAACAAATAAATAATCAGTTAAGAACTGGGAAGAAGACATGAATAGACAACTTTCCAAAGAAGACATCCAGATTGCCAACAGACACATGAAAAGATGCTCAACATCACTCATCATCAGGGAAATTGAAATCAAAACCATAATGAGATATTACCTCACACCTGTAAGAATGGGTGAAATTGACAACACAAGAAACAACAGATATCAGGGTATGGAGAAAGGGGAACCCTCTTGCACTGTTGGTGGGAATCCAAACTGGTACAACCACTGTGGGAAACAGTTTGGAGTTTCCTCAAAAGGTTAAAAATAGAACTACCCTACAATCCAGCAGTTTCACTACTTGGTATTTACCCAAAAGATACAAAAATACAGATTCAAAGGGGTATATGCACCCTGATGTTTACAGCAGCATTATCAACAATAACCAAATTATGCAAAGAGCCCAAATGTCCATTGACTGATGAATGGATAAAGAAAAAGTGACATATGAATATTAGCCTTAAAAAAGGATGAAATCTTGCCATGTGCAATGACATGAACAGAGTGAGTATATCATGCTAATAAGCAAAACAAGTCAAAGAGGAAAACAAATACCGTATGATTTCGCTCGTATGAGGAATTTAAGAAACAAAACAGATGAACATAGAGGGAAAAAAAGAGAGAGGCAAGCCAGGAAAGAGACTCTTAACTCTAGAGAACAACCTGGTGGTTACTGTAGGGGAGACTCATGGGAGATAGACTAAATGAATGATGGAGATTCAGGAGGGCACTTGTGATGAGCACTGGGTGTTGTATGTAAGTGGTGAATCACTAAATTCTACTCCTGAAGCTAGTATCACACTGCATGTTAACTAACTAGATTTAAAATAAACATTTAAAGAGAAGGAAGGAAGAAAGGGAGGGAGGGACGGAGGGAGGGAGGGATGAGGGAGGGAGGGAGGGAGGGAGGCAGGAAGAGAAAGAAAGAAAGAAAGAAAGAAAGAAAGAAAGAAAGAAAGAAAGAAAGACTATGCTGTGTATAAACCTTCAAAAAAAAAGTGACACATACACATACACACACACACACACACAGAAATATTACCCAGTCATAAAGAAAGACTGAGATCTTGCCATTTCTGACAGCGTGGATGGACCTAGCAAATATTATGTTAAGCAAAATAAGTCAGAAGGATCAATACCATATGATTTACTTTGTATGTGGAATCCAAAGAGCAGCAACAACAACAAAAAACTAACAGAAACAGATTCATGAATACAGAGAGCAAGAGGGAAAGAGGATAGGGGTTAAAAAAATATTATTGTTCCATGCCGAGCATGATGATGCCCAGCTTTCTGATAATTTCAGTTTTTTCTAAAGCACTTTTAAAAATATGTGTATGTTTGCATTTGAGTATAAATTCATAAGTTTTATATAAAATTATAAAATTATCAAAAGCCCCATCAAATTATCCCTGATAGATGTTGTCATGTAAATTCCTTTTTAGGAACAGATTTTGGGGAGCATATATCCATGCACAGTTAAGGTATTTAGCTAGTTAGAGTCAAAACATGGTATATTTTAATCAGCTCTGTAGAATGTTTGGTGTACTATTTTGTGTATTTTTCTCTTAATAAAAATTACCTGATATTTCTCATTGATATCATTAGTACCATTACATTTACCTAGAACATTGCTCTTGAAATTAATAATTTTTGGCATAAATATTAGCATGAGAAAGATTTTGGAAGAAAAACAACTTAAAGCAAATAAAAACATTCAACATTATGTAGAGTACCCAAACTTTAAAGTGAAGAATGTAATTTATTTTCCTCTCTACTTTTGATATCTAAGAGAAAAAAAAGATCCACTGAATTATGGAAGGTAATCCAGGTAAATGGCTGTCCTTTTGGCCCCGAATGGCCCTGACATAAAATTCATCCCCTTAACAGGCTTCCAGAAGGCATCTAATCATACTGGCATAATTTGTTTTCTGTAATTTTATTCAAGATATGTGGGGTTATAAGAAGGGTCACATTACCCAGTACACTGAATATAACATTCCTCTGCAAAAACTCCTGTTGTACTCATTTCTTGTCTAAGTTTCTGCCCTCTCCCTTTCTCATTGCTTTTCTCCCATATGATAATTGGGTCTCTAGATTTTCTTTCTTTCTTCCAGGAAACTTCCTCCTATTGCCTCTTTCTCATGTGCATATGAAATACCCTGGAATGTTGTTAAAATGAATCAGATTCTGCTTCAGTAGGTCAGGACTAGCCTTAAGGTTGTGTATTTCTAGCGATCTTACCTATGTTAACTGATGCCGCTGGTCCATGAACCACGTTTCAGTAGTAAGGATTTCACAGATGAATTCTTGTGTCCCATAAAGATTTCAGTCTTTCCCATCTCCCTCTTATCAGTGTATCAAATTATTCCTCAGTAATAGATCAATCCTGTCTTTAAAGAAACCTAATCTAGTTTTTCCTTCATTAAAGATAATATCCCTTCACCTAATTTCTAATTTTCTTGACACATCTTTCCTTTTAAAATTTGTAACCATGAAAATCTGTTTTCTTCCTTGGTCCCTTTATTCACATTGTTCACTATAGTCAGAATGATACTCTCTGGCCAACTCCCCATTCTGTCTTTAAATGTCTGACTCCTGGTTTTTATGCCTCAATTTAAGTGTAATCCTTTCCAAGATTCTTTAGGAATATCTTAAGAAAAACAGTATAAAATGCCTGATAATGTTCTCTCTCTGGCAATGCTACAAATCTTTGCCTTCCTTGGTAGTGTATTGGACTCACTTATGCTGTTTTATAGCTCCTTTTATATCTACCTTTCAAATTATGACTCAGCTAAATGAAATATTTTAAACAATTTAAATTAGTTTCCTATTGCTGCTTTAAAAACCACTATACATTTATTATTTTAAAATGAAAGAAATTTATTATCTTATAGTTTTTGATGTCCAAAACCCAGAATGGATTGTGGGGACTCTAGGACTCACCATACCCACTCTCACTGTCCAGTGTTTTTTAAAAAATGATTAAGTCAACTTGTTTGTAAAGATGAACTTTGGTTAGATGAGCTAAGTGCTATTCATTGGCCACATACACTATTGGTATCTGCCTGAGCCAGCACAATGTGACAGACACTTATTTCTGTTGTTTTCAGTGTGTATGAGAGTGTGTGTGTGTGTGTGTGTGTAGAGATAGGCAAGGTTATATGAATATGAAAGATTTCCATGTTTTAAAGAAATTTAGATGAGATCTTGATCTGTTAGATTGGTTGGTTTGTTTTGATTTGAAGTATTTTCCTTATATTTTTTAGATCTGCTGTATGTTTTCAAAGTGCATTTAAAAAATGTTTCTACCTGTCCCATCAGAGAGTGTGTAATTTTAGGGCATCTGGAGTAAATTGAGTAACATCAATACTAACATTTATATAAGGAATTAAGTCACAGAACTGTAATGGGATCCATAAAGACAGGTTTGAGACAATGAACTTGGCAAGGACACCAAAAAATTGGGCAACACGTAGACAGTAGACATTCTGTGATGATTATAGTAATCAGACTAATCTGTGAGGACAGAAAATATTATACTTCTTAACGGTGTAGTTACTTTCAAGGAAGAGGAAGTTGAGGAAAGATGGAAGCAACTTGCGTATGTGAAAGGAAATACATAGTGAAAGTATAATAACTTCTTACTCCCAAGGAAATTGATCCTGATAACTAGATGAAATTTTGTCTGTTAAGCTTAATTAAAGTATTCATCTTTTACATAAGAAGTCTGTGTGTTATAATAAATTCTCAACCAGTCTTCAGGGATTTCATAATATCAAGAACCTAAAAATCCAGAAAGAATAAAACTTGCTTGTAGGTTGGAACAGTAAACTCTGAATTCAGTATCACTGGACAGTTTGAACTTTGCATAGTCTAACCTCACTCCAAATATAATATTTTGTTAGATTCTAAAAAAGATATACTAATCCTCAACCATCTTCAAAAACTTGAGTGACCTTTCCTTGCTGCAAAGCCATAGGATTTGGGAAATCATATGTGGAACAGTGTACCAGCACAAGACTCTAGTACACATACTTATTTTCTATGGATCAAGAAATGGGACAGACTCACTGCCCATAAATCATTAACCAAATATGTTGTGAGATCCTTTTGCTCTTTCAATCCAGATTATGTTAGAACATTAACACTAAAACAATTTTATATATTATATGATTATTTTTTCAAAAGTAGATATCCTTGTTTCTTCCTGTGGTTGTCAGACTGCAAGAAACTCCCAATGAACTTTACCTCCTGATATTCACATCCTTATGTAGTCCTCAACCTATACTATCAATATGAGATTATGGCAATAACAGTATAAGTCATTCAAGGCTAGATTATAAAACAAATTTTGGCACCATGTTGTGTTTTTTTCTTCAATATTTGTTCCAGAAATCTATTGGTATATTGCGATGACACTCAAGTAGCCTTCTGGAGAGATCCACATGGTCAAGAACTGTGGCCTGCTGTCAGTAACCACGACCAACTTACCAGACATGTGAGTAAGCAGCCATATTGGAAATAAATCCTCCAGCCACAGCTAAGCCTTTAGATGACTGCAACTGCAGTCCCAGCCAACCTCTTATCTATAACTTCATGAGAGACTGTGAACCAGGACAATCCAGCTCCAATGCACCTGATTTTCTGACCAACAGAAACTGTGAGATAAAATACATTTATTGTTTTAAGCCACTAAATTGTGAGGTGATTTATTATGCAGCAATAAGTAACTAAAAACCCTCTTTGTTTTTCTTTCTTCTTTGATTTTTCTTCTTTACATTGTGTCTCTTAATCCTAAGTATCCAAAATAATATATTTTCTCATCATCATTGACCTGAATCATAATACCTGTATCAGTTATCCTTTGCATTTATATTTGATAAGATCAGTAGAACACCCATATTTCAAAGTTTCCATGAGGAAACTTTTCTTTTGCAATTATATTTGGGTTTCAATAGAAAAAGAAAAATATAGCTGCATATAAATAATTGGACCTGAGATAAATAAATTTTGGCTGGAGAGGCTATCTTCTAGTTCTGTTAGCTGCTATTCTTCCTATTTTCTGTTTTTAGCCATGACTTGATGATGTGTTTTCTGTTTTAGAGACTCACTATGTCTATCTTAAAATAGCAATAACAGTATCCAATATATAACTTCATACATAGCTACAACTTTTATCTTGAGTCTTACATTAAACACTGACATTTCAGTTTTGACAATTTACCACATAATTAGGGTAAGTTTCCCATTAAGAAAAAATGAACAAAAAATATTATCAGAAATAACAAATGGAAAATGAAATGTGCTGTAATATAACCTTGCATATAACGCAAAATGTAGTATATTAAGTATTATTGACAAGTTGATGTGACGTGTTGAGATCTATTTTTTTTTGAAACACTGAGATATTCTAAAAAAGGAATCACACCCTTTATTCAAACTCAGTGTAAAATAGTGTAAAGCTTTGGTGAATTTCTTATTTATCTCTTAAGTCTGTTCTGATTTTCAGATTGATACAATAACATTAATTTGCCACATAAATATTTTAGAAGTTTAGTTTTACTTCGTGGATCTTGCTTTTAAAGTTTCAATTTGTGCTTTATTATTGTTTTATTATTTATTATTATTATTTATCTTTTATTATTAATTGTTCTTGCTTCTTTGCTTAGCTGCTCATACTTTCTAAATAGAGAATTATCTCTATACCTGGCTGTATTTTCTTTCCTCTGCTTCTAGTGGAAAAGAAAATTAACAAATTAGTGTATTAGAAAAGCTTTTTTTTTCTTCAAGTGTCTTCTAATTTTCAGTTACTTGTTTATATTTATTTTTCCTGCCTAAAAATCTCTTGTAGACTGCTTTTTAATAGACTTCTCATGAATAGAATATTAATAAATAAGAGAAAATTTTGAAGGAATATTATGACATTGCAAATTGAGATTATTTTTTAAATTCCAGTATATTCCCTTGTTTTATATATCTCTTTCTGTGTTTCTCCCAAAACTTCTCTGGAAGTAGGTATTAGATTTTGTTTCCGGGAAAATACATTTTTTAGTAACTATTGTGATTTTATCATTTTGTGATAGTGGTATGTATGTGTATATGTATTTAATGTGTTTGATATTCATATTTGCAGTGTGGTCATTATATTTTGCTAGGAAGAAGGTTGTGGATAAAATAGCTTGAGAATTTAGGGATTTTTAAAATTTTATATTTGGCAAGCATATCAATTTCTCATCAGATTCAGAGGAGTGATTTTAGGAAAGAGGAATAACCATATCTCCTTTAAACACTGAGATAATTAAAATGCAGGAAAAGTCTTGGAAGGTACCTACTGTGTCCTTTCTTGAGAGTACCTTTTTTTTTTAGAAACTTTGAAATCCTAAACACTAAAGAAAATGACCTTGTTATATGCAGTTACATATTTTAATTTTAAGAACTTTTCTTGAAATGAAAACATTTTTAACTAAAATTATATTTATGAATGACTAATATGGCTCTTGGAATTAATTATCACCAATAGTTAAAAGCATTCTGTTGTTCCTAAGTAATAATGATATTTCAAAGAATGCATCCAAAAGATCACTATATGAACTTTATTTAAAATAAGTTTTCTTAGAAATAAGTATAAAATACTGTTAAGCTGGGCAAAATATGGAAATATGGTAAACAATGCTATGGGAGATGATGGGGGAAATGGCTGAAACAGGTATTGGGATTAAAGAGTACACTCATCATCATGAAAAAAAGCAATAAAATTAAATATATGAGGTATAAACTTCCAATTAATTTGTTTGTATATACATGTATATGTATATGGGTTTCATGGATGATAGCTTTGATGTGATAATAATCAATACGAGCATTTCTGGTATATGCAAAAAAAATGATGATTCTACAACTTTCCCCCACTCAATTTTATGATTTTAACTAAATATTCTCTGAGGGATGCTTGCATCTCTGACATGAGTGACCTAGAGGTTGATACATTTTAAAGATGAATCAAGTTTTAATTATACATTAGTCAATAAAAATTCATAGCAACAGCCAAAAAATATCATGAAGACTGTATTATGTACCAGTGTCCCTGTGGATTTCAAATACCTTACAGTCTTTTTAGTCTTCTCCAAACCTAACCTTTAACCATGGCCACGACTACATCCCTTATCCAGCCAAGTATTCAGTAAATGAAACCCAGCATTGCCAGAGACACAGACGTCATTTTTTCTTTTATGAGGGATGCATGGAGACTAGAGTTGCTGGAGGCCCAGACAGGGTAGCTATCCCTCTTTGTCCAAGATTGAAAAGGTATAGCAGGACATGGGACTTGGGTGATAAAACTGGTAAGAGTCTTAGGCAAACAGGGAAGGTGAGAAAGTTGGTCTTCCTAAAAGATTTCATATATGGATTAACATCACTGATACAGCTTCAGTACATACGTTATTGGTCAGGTTGATAGGCAGAATAATGATCCCTCCAAAGGTATTCATCTTCTAATTTCCAGAACACATAAATATGTAATTTTTAATGAAAAAAGGGATTTTGCAGATGCGATTAAATTAATGATATAGAGATTTAGAGATTATACTAGGTTTTCCAGGTGGATACAAAGTAATCACAAGACTCCTCATAAAAAGGCATAAAGTCAGAGCTAGTGATTGTGGAAGCAGAGAGAGATTTTAAAGATATAACACTGGTGGCTTTGGAGGTGAGGGACAGAGAAATGACAAAGAATATAGCCCCAAGAAGCTAGGAAAAAAAGGAAACATTGTCCTGCAGAGACTGTAGAAGGGCTTAGCTAACACAATGCCTTTAGGCCCAGGAGACTGATTTGGGACTTCTGACCTCTAAAATTATAAGATAATAAATTTGTGTTGTTTTAAGCCACTACGTGTGTGGTAATTTGTTACAGCAGCAATATAGGAAACAAACAAACAAACAAACAAAAAGTTCCTGAGCTGTTGCTTATTTTTAGACAATTTTTATGGATTTGTTTAATCACTGTTTTCATCTTTTATCTGTTTGATTAAAAGCATATATTTCCTATCAATTATTAACATCTTACTTTGTGCCAGTAATTGAGCTTCATTTGGGTATTCTTCCTTTCAGTTATGTCCTGACTTTTTTACCCAACCTACCAGAGATGCAGAGAATACTGCTTAGACATCAACAGTTTACAGCACCATGGATTAAGAGATCTGTATTTAAATCCTGGTTCTAACAGTAAAGCTTAGGCAGTTTACTTAATGCATCTAATCATCATTGTTTCTATCTACCTATCTAAATGTAGATATATCTAACTATAGGTAGACATTTAAAATGAACACTTTTCATTCCAATAATATAATACCCATTTTAGGATGTTTCCTATAAAGAAATCATTTACAACTTATATAGGTTTGTTAAGCAATAAATTGCTGTTTTAAGAATGCAGCATAATGAAAAATAACACTCTTAACACCTAGTATGTCATTAGAACTGAAAACAAAGTGACAGTCAGTATTAATATTTTCAATATTTCTACTAAAGTGGTATATAAGTGCACACATTAATATTAGCATTTAAAAATATTATCTAATGTAATGATGATAGGTTACCAATGAGAGATTCTTTAAAGAAGATACTATAAAGATTCTTTAACGATTAAGATTAAGATTTAAAGATTCTTTAAAGAAGATACATTAAAGAAAACCCTTTCCCACTGAAATCTGGAGCTTTTGCCTAATGGATATTGAAGTTTAAGATGATTTATGTGTGATATTTGAAGGTTGATTGGAGTGTCTACAGGTTACAAAAGATGGTAAATTTACTTGGGGTGTCCATTCTCTAGCATTTTCCCAAAGGTATTCATTACATAAGACTGAAGGGTTTTTGGTAATGTCAATCTAATAATTCCAAATTATGCCAAAGAATTCCCTCTAATGACTGAGAAGACTTCCTAAAGTAATATACTAAATATTAGTATACTATATATTAACTAGTGTCTTGACAGCTATTATTATGTACCGAAACCTTAAATAATTTCATTTTTCTCAAATTCTAGCCGGAGAAGGTCTTTTTTCCCCCCTTTCACTTGTAGAAAATGGTTGAAACAACTGACTACCCATAGTTTAGTGAGTCATTTGATTCTTGTGATTTCTCCTCAACAGAGCAGGATTCTCTAAAAAATTAAGACAAAACTAAATTCGAGTTTATGGTGTAATGAGGCTGTGATGCTGTGAATATGATTCTTTTGGAAATCTTGGAAAGCTACTTAAGAAATCAATTCCAAATAGGAAATGTGTTAACACTACGATGAATAAGAATTTTCTTTAGTTTCATGGAATTACCAAGAGAAAATTTTAGCTTATTTTCTTCAGTGGTGACAAAAATATATCAAAATATCTGCATGTATACTGTATGATCATAAACTGAGTTACAGAATTTTATAATAGGTAGAAAGTTGGAACTCTTAAAAAGGTTGCTTTAAGCAGTTTTATTAGTGAGGGAAATATAAAAGAAGTTATGTTAGAAAAAAAAGAAATGATACTAGAATGGATAAAATATATAGTGTCATCAGGACCACATTTAATTTATTCTTATACTTGAATCTTCAGCATGACTCTCTATGTTCTTAATATTCATTAAAACATACTCCAAAATAATAGAAAATTATCTACTCTCTCTTGTATTTTAACTCAAATACTGGGGAGAGGGTCATAAATGCACAACCCTAAATTAACATGATAACTGATCATTTTAAGGCTTTAATCTGTTAAGGTAGTTTGACTGAAATATGGTGTGCTTCATTGAAAAGGCTTATATGCCAAGAAATCTAAGAGTAATGGATTCCTGGATTATCTAATTACTTAATAATGTTAGCATTTTTCAGAGTCACCTTCTGTATTGTTTTCTGGCCCTTCTCTTTGATGATGCCCATGACTTTCAGCCTGTAGTACTCCCAGAATAATGCCCCATAGCAGGAAGGGTAGGACTAGACTCTACCCCTTTCACCTTTTCGTTGATCAGAACTTGGAGAAGCTCCCAGCATATTTCATTTTCATTTCATTTCATTTTCATTTTGGATTCAGTCAGCAAGAATCAGTCCTGGTGTCTGACACTAGGTTACAATAGAAGTGAAGAATTTTGTAACTGACCTCAACCTGCAGAGGGATGGGTTAAGCACTGCTGGCAAGGAAGACTCCACTGGGAACTGCGGATGTTCAGATAACTGAAGGAGTCTGTCATTTACTTGACAATTGAGGCCACAAGAGAAGAACAAGTGGTGGTTAATTTGGAGATTATTACCTAGCCAATGATGTTTGCTGTAAAAAAAAAAAGTTAGCACATTATAAAAGCACAAGAAATAAACAAACACAAAAGGAGGGATAGCAGAGGGTTGCTAAGTTTTTTTCTTGTATGGGATCATAAAAAACTGGGCAGTACTACAAGGTGGACATGATTCCTGCTGTGTATTTTACAGATGTCACTGTTATTACCTTTTAGTCACATTGAATAATGATGAATATTTGCAGTCAATTTCCCAGAACCTTCAAGGTGTAATGTATGTGATGTATGTGATATATGGGCTAAGGTCAAATTTTATTTCATAAATCAAGAGAATGTACCTTTCAATGACACTGAAGTTTAAAGATTAAATAAGTGCTTTGTCTTCTAGATTATCAGGTCATAACTGTATATTTAGAAAGTTATCTCTAAATATATCTCTATTTCCATATTTTATGCAAACTAATATTTTGTTTCCCTTCAAATCCCTTGTTTAAGTATGCAGACTATGTATGTATAATAATCAATATACAGTATATGCATCAAATTAGATTTTGAAATTTGAAATTTCTTAATTTAAATCACATTTGGCCTCATGGGTTTCTAACTATGCACTGTAGACCAGAACCAGCTAAATTTCACAGTACTTCTTTCTTTTATTTGCAAGTATAATTATGACTTTTGAATTTCTCCTGGTTAATTATCTCCAATGTGGAGGTCAGGGTGAGAGCTAGGTTATTAATACCCTATTTTGAAAAGAAATGATCTACATCTTAAAATGTAATAGGAGTACAGGTATTAATCCTTCTTTGCAAATATGGAGGCTGAAAAATTAAAGGATGAAATAGTTTGCCTACTGTCATATCATTAGGTCACCACTGAATCAGAGCTCAGCACCTTCCTCAGTGATCATTTTATTGCTTTCATCTCTGTCATCTCTTGTCCCTGTGGTATTCTGCTTAGACACAGGATTCTTAATCTCAGAAATGAATTCAAGCTGAGATGTTTGCAGGTGACAACGGCTTTTGAAAACATCAATATTTTATAGCAGCTTTTAGTTGTCTATAATATAGCAACATGACAAGGCCCAAGGAAAGGAACTATTTTTAAAATGTGACTCCATTGTTGGCACTTACAGAAGATCAGCATGAGCCCCAAATCTGATTTGAACATCTAGGCAATTCAGTGCTAGAGAATTTCAAAAGCTACTCTTTACATTTGAAAAAAATGATTAATTGACCAAGTACTAATGAAGAGTCTTGCATTTTTGTATTTGTGTTCATTTATTCAGTAAGATTTTATGCAAAAGTGTTTTCAACAAGTTGAAAGGCTGTGAGGTTAAAGGTGACATCATATCAATTCAAGTCAGTGGTAAATATAAGTCACAGGGATGATAATTATAACGTTATTCATACAAACTTAAGAATCAAAGATATTTTCTTGCCTACAATGTCACTTGTAAATTTTCAAGTATATTTTAGTTGAATAAAAGAAAAATGATGAGGTATTGTATTTAAGCAACTTGTCAAATACTCATGTATTAAGTATAGTGAGGTGCCATGATAAATGGAAGCCTGCAAATAGATTGCATAGATATTCTATTCAAATGGTTTATTGTGTTTTGCATTACTGAAGTTTTGTATTGCACTTTACTGGTTATAAATGTAACTAAGTACTGTGTTATATTTTGTTTCATATATAACTAAATACAGTCATATTAAATAATTCAAAAATGACCATTAAAACCACATGTAAATAAATTTCATACCATCATACCAAAAAAAAAGCTAAAGCTTCATATTTACCCATTGATGTTTATTCATAAGAGATAAAAATATTTTTAAAGATTTATTTATTTATTTTAGAGAGAAAAAGTGTGTGAGTGGGGAAGAGGGGAGGGAGAGAGAGAAAAGCAGCCACCCTGCTGAGCTTATATAGGTGGGACTCAAGGTGTGGGGCTTGATCTCACAACTCTGAGATTAGACCTGAGCTGAAATCAAGAGTCCTGATGTTTAATAAGACTGAGACACTCAGGCACCTCAAGATAAAAGTTTTTTTTTAAATGTTTTGTAATTTCTTATGTTACTTCAGTTTATAAAATGAACTCAGTTTTTAATATATGAATAATAATTCATATATATTCATACAAATATGATATAGTATATTAATATAATAATATCATATAACATAATTCATATATATGGGAAAAAGCATCATAAAGGATAGTATACTTGAATAATTATGTAAATATGTTTTTTAATTTTTTTCGTTTTTTGTGTTTTTTTTCATTTTTTATTTTTTTATAAAAATATAATGTATTTTTCTCCCCAAAGGTACGTGTCTGTGAATCGCCAGGTTTACACACTTCAGAGCACTAACCATAGCACAATCCCTCCCCAATGTCCATTACCCCACCCCCCTCTCCCGACCCCACTCCACCCAGCAACCCTCAGTTTGTTTTGTGAGATTGAGAGTCACTTATGGTTTGTCTCCCTCCCGATCACATCTTGTTTCTTTTATTCTTTTCCTACCGCCCCACCCCCCCATGTTGCATCTCCACTTCCTCATATCAGGGAGATCATATGATAGTTGTCTTTCTCCGATTGACTGATTTCAATAAGCATGATACCCTCTAGTTCCATCCACGTCGTTGCAAATGGCAAGATTTCATTTCTTTTGATGGCTGCATAGTATTCCATTGTGTATATATACCACATCTTCTTTATCCATTCATCTGTTGATGGAAATATAGGTTCTTTCCATAGTTTGGCTATTGTAGACATTGCTGCTATAAACATTCGGGTGCACATGTCCCTTCGGATCACTACGTTTGTATCTTTAGAGTAAATACCCAGTAGTGCAATTGCTGGGACATAGGGTAGTTCTATTTTCAAATTTTTGAGGAAGCTCCGTGCTATTTTCCAGAGCGGTTCCTACAGCTTCATTTCCCACCAACAGTGTAGGAGGGTTCCCCTTTCTCTGCATCCTCGCCAGCATCTGTCATTTCCTGACTTGTTAATTTTAGCCATTCTGACTGGTGTGAGGTGATATCTCATTGTGGTTTTGAGTTGTATTTCCCCGATGCCGAGTGATGTGGAGCAGTTTTTCATGTGTCTGTTGGCCATCTGGATGTCCTCTTTGCAGAAATGTCTGTTCATGTCCTCTGCCCATTTCTTGATTGGATTATTTGTTCTTTGGGTGTTGAGTTTGATAAGTTCTTTATAGATTTTGGACACTAGCCCTTTATCTGATATGTCGTTTGCAAACATCTTCTCCCATTCTGTCAGTTGTCTTTTGGTTTTGTTAACTGTTTCCTTTGCTGTGCAAAAGCTTTTGATCTTGATGAAATCCCAGTAGTTCATTTTTGCCCTTGCTTCCCTTGTCTTTGGCGATGTTCCTAGGAAGACGTTGCTGCAGCTGAGGTCGAAGGTTACTGCCTGTGTTCTCCTCAAGGATTTTGATGGATTCCTTTCTCACATTGAGTTCCTTCATCAATTTTGAGTCTATTTTTGTGTGTGGTATAAGGAAATGGTCCAATTCATTTTTCTGTATGTGGCTGTCCAATTTTCCCAACACCATTTATTGAAGAGGCTGGCTTTTTTCCATTAGGAATTCTTCCCTGTTTTGTTAAAGATTAGTTGACCATAGAGTTGAGGGTCTATTTCTGGGCTCTCTATTCTGTTCCATTGATCTATGTGTCTGTTTTTGTGCCAGTATCATACTGTCTTGATGATGACAGCTTTGTAATAGAGCTTGAAGTCTGGAATTGTGATGCCACCAACTTTAGCTTTCTTTTTCAATATTCCTTTGCTATTCGAGGTCTTTTCTGGTTCCATATAAATTTTAGGATTACTTGTTCGTTTTCTTTGAAAAAAATGGGTGGGATTTTGATGGGGATTGGATTAAATGTGTAGATTTTTTTAGGTAACATAGACATTTTCACAATATTTCACAATGCTTCCAATCCAGGAGCATGGAACATTTTTCCATTTCTTTGTGTCTTCCTCAATTTCTTTCATGAGTACTTTATAGTTTTCTGAGTATAGATTTTTAGCCTCTTTGGTTAGTTTATTCTTAGGTATCTTATAGTTTTGGGTGCAATTGTAAATGGGATTGACTCCTTAATTTCTCTTTCTTCTGTCTTGTTGTTGGTGTAGAGAAATGCAACTGATTTCTTGCATTGATTTTATATCCTGACACATTACTAAATTCCTGTACAAGTTCTAGCAGTTTTGGAGTGCAGTCTTTTGGGTTTTCCACATATAGTATCATATCATCCACAAAGAGTGAGAGTTTGACTTCTTCTTTGCTGATTTGGATGCCTTTAATTTCTTTTTGTTATCTGATTGCTGAGGCTAGGACTTCTAGTACTATGTTGAATAGCAGTGGTGATAATGGACATCCCTGCCGTGTTGCTGTCCTTAGCGGAAAAGCTTTCAGTTTTTCTCCATTGAGAATGATATTTGCGGTGGGTTTTTCATAGATGGCTTTGATAATATTGAGGTATGTGCCCTCTATCCCTACACTTTGAAGAGTTTTGATCAGGAAGGGATGCTGTACTTTGTCAAATGCTTTTTCAGCATCTATTGAGAGTATCATATGGTTCTTGTTCTTGATTTTATTAATGTGTTGTATCACATTGATCGATTTGTGGATGTTGAACCAACCTTGCAGCCGTGGAATAAATCCCACTCGGTCATGGTGAGTAATCCTTTTAATGTACTGTTGAATCCTATTGGCTAGTATTTTGGTGAGAATTTTTGCATTTGTGTTCATCAAGGATATTGGTCTGTAATTCTCTTTTTTGATGGGATCCTTGTCTGGTTTTGGGATCAAGGTGATGCTGGCCTCATAAAATGAGTTTGGAAGTTTTCCTTCCATTTCTATTTTTTGGAACAGTTTCAGGAGAATAGGAATTAATTCTTCTTTAAATGGTTGGTAGAAATCCCCTGGGAAGCCGTCTGGCCCTGGGCTTTTGTTTGTCTGAAGATTTTTGATGACTGTTTCGATCTCCTTACTGGTTATGGGTCTGTTTAGGTTTTCTATTTCTTCCTGGTTCAGTTTTGGCAGTTTATATGCCTCTAGGAAGGCATCCATTTCTTCCAGATTGTCAAATTTGTTGGCGTAGAGTTGCTCATAGTATGTTCTTATAATTGTTTGTATTTCCTTGGTTGTGATCTCTCCTCTTTCATTCATAATTTTATTTATTTGGTTCCTTTCTCTTTTCTTTTTGATAAGTCTGGCCAGAGGTTTATCAATCCTATTAATTCTTTCAAAGAATAAGCTCCTAGTTTTATTGATTTGTTCTATTGTTTTTTTGGTTTCAATTTCATTGATTTCTGCTCTGATCTTTATTTCTCTTTTCCTGCTGGGTTTAGGCTTTCTTTCTTGTTCTTTCTCCAGCTCCTTTAGGTGTAGAGTTAGGTTGTGTATTTGAGACCTTTCTTGTTTCTTGAGAAAGGCTTGTACTGCTATATATTTTCCTCTCAGGACTGCCTTTGCTCTGTCCCACAGATTTTGAACCATTGTGTTTTCATTATCATTTTTTTTCCATGAATTTTTTCAATTCATCTTTAATTTCCTGGTTGACCCATTCATTTTTAAGAAGGATGCTCTTTAGTCTCCATGTATGTGGGTTCTTTCCAAATTTCCTCTTGTGATTGAGTTCTAGCTTCAGATCATTGTGGTCTGAATATATGCAGGGAATGATCCCAATCTTTTGTTACTGGTTGAGACCTGATTTATGACCCAGGATGTGGTCTATTCTGGAGAATGTTCCATGTGCACTAGAGAAGAATGTGTATTCTGTTGCTTTGGGATGAAATGTTCTGAATCTATCTGTGATGTCCATCTGGTCCAGTGTGTCATTTAAGGCCTTTATTTCCTTGTTGATCTTTTGCTTGAATGATTTGTCCATTTCAATGAGGGGAGTGTTAAAGTCCCCTACTATTATTGTATTATTGTTGATGTGTTTCTTTGATTGTGTTATTAATTGGTTTATATAGTTGGCTGCTCCCACGCTAGGGGCATAGGTATTTAAAATTGTTAGATCTTCTTGTTGGAGGGACCCTTTGAGTATGATATAGTGTCCTTCCTCATCTCTTATTATAGTCTTTGGCTTAAAATCTAATTGACCTGATATAAGGATTGCCACCCCAGCTTTCTTCTGATGTCCATTAGCGTGGTAAATTGTTTTCCACCCCCTCACTTTGAATCTGGAGGTGTCTTCCAGTCTAAAATGAGTTTCTTATAGGCTATATATTGATGGGTTTTGTTTTTTTATCCATTCTGATACCCTGTGTCTTTTGATGGGGGAATTTATCCCATTAACATTTAGGGTAACTATTGAGAGATATGAATCTAGTGCCATTTATTGCCTGTAAGGTGACTGTTACTATATATTGTCTCTGTTCCTTTCTGATCTACTACTTTTAGGCTCTCTCCTTGCTTAGAGGACCCTTTTCAATGTTTCCTGTAGAGCTGGTTTGGTATTTTCAAATTCATTCAATTTTTGTTTGTCCTGGAAGCTTTTTATCTCTCCTTCTATTATCAATTATAGCCTAGCTGGATATGGCATTCTTGGCTGCGTGTTTTTCTCGTTCAGTGCTCTGAATATATCATGCCAGTTCTTTCTGGCCTGCCAGGTCTCTGTGGATAAGTCTGCTGCCAATCTAATATTTTTACCATTGTATGTTACAGACTTCTTTTCCCGGGCTGCTTTCAGGATTTTCTCTTTGTCGCTAAGACTTGTAAATTTTACTATTAGGTGACGAGGTGTGGACCTATT
>PISX010016314.1:0-46672 GCA_004024625.1 Mellivora capensis
ATGCCATTGCCCTACGTATGGGTTACCAGTAGGTTACAAATGGGGTACTAAGCTTTTCGGCAGCCACGTATCAAGCGTTTTTCCTTGGAGAGTGAGGGGCTTACCTGACTTATGAAGCACAACACTTTGTTATAATGGCCACTTAAGTACTGACAATTAAAACCGATACCTATTACACGGTCATTTAAATGTGTAACAATTTGCTAATGCTTTTATAAGCTAATGGGATTGGAAAGAGAAGGTGAGTTATGTTTAAATGGATATATATAACTTAAAATGAGGGTAATATCCAATAAATTGGTATTTTATCAAATAGATGGAGATGCTGGGATAGCGTCGGGAAGACAGGGAGACTTGGGTGGGCAGATGCCCTCCCTGCCCACCCTCATTAAAGCAGCGGGTGAGCCAGACCCCAGCATTATGACTCTGGTCGGGGAGGGACAGCCAGTTCATGGGGTGCAAAAACCCAGATCCAATAGGTTTCCAGCTCCAGGAAACCCTCTTTTCAGCTGGGGGAAGGCAGCACTAGCTTCTCCACCTTGCTAACCAGTGAGGAGTTGTTGACGGCCCTGGAAGGAACCAGAAGCCGTCTGGTCTGACCATCTGACGGCCCTGGAAGGAAGCAGAAGCTGTCACACAGCCCCTGAGTCATACATTCTGTCCAGGCTTCGGCAGACCCCCAGGAAAGCCCAGCTGTCCCTGACGGGTAGCGGTCCCAACCTGTCATCCTTGGGCTTCCTCCTAGGGAGCAGGAGTGCCCTCCGGTGCATTGACTCAGCCTGGAGGGACCAGTAAGGGGAGGTGTCCCCCTCCGCCTCCCCACTGGAGGAGGCTTCCGTCCCAGCATTCCTGGCAGGACCAAGGTCAGGGAGGAGCGAGGAGTGGGTGTTGGGCAAGGTGGGTGCAGCGGGAAACCGGGGCCTGACAGGGGCAGGCAGTGAAGCTGCCAATTCAGCCTTTCACGTCCAAGGGGAGCCTCTCTTGCTGCCTTGCTCTCATCTAAGAGGGCAAAGCTGAGTGTCATTCAGGGCCAGCATCTGCCGGTTTCTCTGCTGGCCAGGGGACTCTGGAAAAGTCAGACTCGGGAGCATGTGGGCACCCGTCTGCCTAGCAGGCACGCCATGGTCCGAGCTGGCCAGAAGAAGCCCAGAGCAGACTCTGAACTGACTCCAGCTCGGGGCGCTTCGGTGGCAGCATTACTGGGCATGGGTCTTCCAGGCCCCCAGTTCCAGGGCTCCCAGGCAGCTTTTGCAATCTGGTCCGCTTTCCAAGCTGCTGTTTAACTGAGGCTATGGGGAAAGCTCTCTTTCCCTGGCATTCATCATGTGCTCACGGGCTCCCTGATCTGGGCTGCCTTTTTCTTCATCCTGTGAATTAGCTGCAAATCCACTGTGTCCCCCGTGGGAACAAGTGAAAAGAGACGCCTCTGTGGAAATGCTCTGGGGTAAGACTGCCAAGGCCAGACTGGTGGCAAGACAGAGGTTCATTTTCAATAAAGGGGGAAAGGAAGAGAAGCAAAGAACCCACGGATCTTTGCAAAATGTGCCCGTTGCCAAGAAGCGCCTGATTGAGTTGTCCGGATGTGGAAATTAAGACAGAGAGATTTAACTGCCCAAGATCCAACAGCCAGAGAGCCAAGTGGCCATGACTTGAACCCAAGAAGCAGGCTTGAGAGCCCAGGTCCACCAGGGAGGGCCCGGGGGACACGTGGGTGCAGCCGGCCCAAGTTCCAGTCCTGCCAAGGCCTTTTGGTGCTGGTGCAACCTCAGGGAAGCCACAGGGTCAGTTTCTGCGCCTGCAAAATGCAGCTGATAAAACCAGCTTCCTGGGGCCACTTTCGGGGAATGAAGGTGCTGTCTGCCCACAGAGTTGGTGTACACCAAGGGCTCCAAATCCAGTTTTTCCTACACCAGGAGCAAGGGGCAACTTCCATAGCTGTTCTTAATTAAGTTGCTATGGTAATTACATTTTCATCCTATTATTTATATGAACATAGAGGGATAAAGGGGCATCTTAATGTTTCTTTAATGAACCAAGAGAAAGCGTCTGCAGATGCCAGGCAGTGCATCTGGGGCCCGGTTGTGGTGTTATCTCTGTTTACGGGCAGCCGGCTGCTTGTCGAGCTCCAGGCCTGCGGGGCCCATCTCGTTCACGGAAACAGTTGGAAGAGCCCAGAGTCCACGCTGGCATTGCTGCCCAGATGCCATGGTGAAGAGCCATCTCTTCCCAGGCCTGCCCATCATCGTTAGTTCCATTAATGACCATTTTATGTACCACGACTTTCCCTTTCTCTGGGTGAATATCTTTGGATGGAGCCTGATGCCTGATACCCATATCAGCTGTGCCTTTCATTCATGGGGCTCTTTTAATGTTGACCACGTCTTCCTATTTCATTTTGTTCCATGCCACGTCCTTGCAGGAAGAAGAGGATAGACCCTGCCTTCACACAGAAGAGGGGATGGAGGCCGGGAAGTGGTCGGCTAGGCTGCCCCCTGGGGGGCGATGGCAAGTTCAGTTTCTTTTCCACCTGACACGGGGCATCGGGGGTTCTGGAATAGTCTCTGCTCTATTAGGAGAAGAGAAAGTGGAGTGGAACAATGTCTTGTTCACTCAACAAACATCCAATGACCTTGGGTTTCTAGGATGACCCATGACCTACATGGTGCATCAGATTCTTACAACTCAATAGGATGGAGGTGGGGATGCCTGGGTGGCTCAGTCAGTTGGTCAGTTAAGCATCTGCCTTTGGCTCGGGTCATGATCCCAGGGTCCTGGGATGGAGCCCCGTGTGGGGATCCCCGCTAATCAGGGAATCTACTTCTCCCTCTCCCTCTGCACCCCCCCCCCCAACCGCTCTTGCACACGTGCCATGTGTGTTCTCTCTCTCTCAAATATATAAATAAAATCTAAAAAAAAAAAAAGGGTTGAGGCAGCTGTATGGTTTTTCTTATAGGAAAAGGTAAAGGGGTCAAAAGGTTAAGTGCCCCCCAACCCACTAGCACATGATTATCCAATCATATTGAAATGGCTCTGTAAGGCTGTGTCTTATATTAGCGGATTTGGGCTCAGCACTAGCCCAGTGGCAAGAGCTGGAGGTTCAAGGCAGGGTCAGAGACCGCCATCCCAGGAAGAGATGTCCCGGGAGATGGGGAGGATATGTCCTAAGAGCTACTATCCAGTGTGCTTGGGGCTGACATTTACATAGGCTGCCTGGCATGGATGTTTCCTGAAGGATGAGTTCCTACTGAGAGACAACGAGAGGGGGCCCCAGGGATTCTGTGGGTTGGGGTGAGCTGGAACGATCCAGAACTGGTCACAACAGTCTAAAGGTTTCCACAAACACATGTCCCATCCTTGTTCCTACCAGTCACTTGTATTTGTTGCTTCATGCTGCTAAGGAAAAAAAAAAATTCTGATTCCCATTTGAAATCCTACAAAGGCAAACCTAAAATCTACAGGATTTTAGGAGGAGGAAGGAAATTAGGGGAGGAAATTCAAGGCCGCAGAACCCTAGAGCCCCTGCAGAGGCAAAGGCGGGGAATGTGATGGGGGTGGGGAGGGTGCAGACAGAGAGGTCAAGAGGGATGGTTCAAGCTCTGCAAGAGGCAGGAAGTGAGCCCAGCAGGTTCCCTAGGCAGAAAGACTTCTTTACCCTGAGGCATTTACATCACCTGGAGAGGAAGGAGGACAAGTTTTTGTCTTGTTTTATATTATTCTGTAAAACTGTACATGAGAAAATTTATCCTTTTAAGCATTTTTTATTTGGTTGGGTTTTTTTTTAAACTTCTATAAATTCAGATAAGGTTTTTTTTTATTGCAATATAGTTGAAATACAACATTGTATTAGTTGCAGGTGTACAACATAGTGATGTTGTATATATTGCAAAATGATCACTATAAGTTAACATCCATCACTGCATAAGCTATGAATGTTTTTCTGACCATGAGAACTTCAAAGATCCACTCTCCCAGCAAATTTCAAACGTACAATATAGTTTTGTTAACTATTGTCACCATGCCATACTGTACATCCCCATGACTTATTTGTACGGGAAATTTGTTCTTTTTGACCTCCCTCACCCATTCTGCCTCCCCTCCCCCATGGGGCTGAGGGTTGCACAACAGTGCGAGTGTTTTGAATGTCACTGACCTGCACACTTACAAATGGTTAAAATGGGAAAGTTTACATCATATGTATTTCACCAGCACAAAGAAGAGACAAATAATATGTATTCCTTAACCCACCCTTGATTTGGGCACAGAGTCGGCAGCTGTACAACTAGTGAAAGGAGCAAGAGCAGAGCTGCTGTGGGACGTGGTGTTCACCCTCCTCTGCATGGGGCCCGAGGCAACTCCCTGGAACGAAACTGGGAAACCCTTGAATCAGCCCAGTCTCTTCCATTTATAGCTTAAGAAACTTTATCGTTAAGATCATTATCCCTTCTTCCACACTGCCTCTCCCTTACCATCTGTAATTCGGACCAACCCTTCTGGCTGAGGGTTTACACTCTTGACCAGAAGGAGGGAGTCTGAGGTCTGTTCCGTGAGCCCCGGGCCCCCATGGGTCCATCTGCCTTCCATCTGCCTTTGGGACCTCACTGCCTCCAACCTCTGACTCCCAGCCCCTGCTCTTGAGCACCTGGAGTGAAAGACCAGGCTAGAATGTTCCTCAGGCCACAACTGGGCTCTGCTTCCTGATACGCCTGTTGTTATGGGTTGACCTTTGTTCCCCCCAAAAGATACGATGAAGTCAAAACCCCTAGGACCTGTGAATGAGACCTTATTTGGAAACAGGGCCCTTTTAGATGTACTTAGTTAGGATGAAGTCCTATTGGAGCAAGGTAACCCTTAATCTGAGCCGCGTCCTTATAAGAAGAGAGAGACACAAACACGCTGGAGAAGACGGCAAGGTGGTGACAGATAGAGAGATTGGACCGTTATAATTACAAGCCAAGGAGGCGAGGAGGAATCCTTCCTTACAAGTTTCAGAAGGAACATGGTCCTGCCAACACCTTGATTTCATACTTCTAGCTTCCAAAACTAAGACAAGACATTTCTGTCCTTTGAAGCCGCCCAGTCTGTAATGCTACTCCGAGGCAGGAGCGGGAATCTAATCCACTGTGCTGGGGCTGGCGGGAGAGGGGGAGGGGCGGGGCTCCCACGTGGACAGACCAGTGGGCAAGCTCAGAGGTCCTCTTATTCACTATTCACACTCAGGGTCTATGTCACATCCCAGTGATGTTATTTATAATGTATTTTTTTTTTTAGTTGCCTCACTTTTTAATGTTAAATAGATTTTAAAAGGAAGCCGTATAACCTTGTAGTACATCCATCCTGGAGACAAAGTCTTGGTGATTGATGGAATCATGTTATTAGACAGATCAGATAATATGACAAAGCACTAAATGTGGAACATCACTGTGAACACATGGACTTCAAAGAAATGTCATTGACAGTTATTTTGGGAAAAAAATGTCCCAATAACATCAATAGAAAATAGCATTTCTACCAATAGTGGCAACTCATACACACTCGTGGGGCCCAGATTTTGGTTTTTAACACTTGTGTAATTAAAAGAAAAAGACTAAATTAAGGGTTGAGTCCATGCTTTGGAGCAACAATAAAAAACATCAGGATTGGGGCACCTGGGTGGCTTAGTGGGTTAAGCCTCTGCCTTTGGCGCAGGTCATGATCCCAGGGTCCTAGGATCAAGCCCCGAATCGGGCTTTCTGCTCAGCGGGGGGTCTGCTTCCCCTGCTCTCTCTGCCTGCCTCTCTGCCTACTTTCGATCTCTGTCAAATAAATAAAAAAAATCTTTAAAAAGCAAAAACAAAAACATCAGGATAGGTAATATAAAGTAAAAACAAAAAAAAAAAGTGGAGTTATTCCAAGAAAGGGTGGGTTTAATGGAAAAGACCCCAGCCTTGTTATTTGAATAATGGAAAGTGTTATCTCTGCTAGCTGTGGATATTGAGTCTTTTTGTCGGCTGTTGAGTTGGACCAGAGTAACCAGTAAGGAGTGACTCGAAACTCTATTTTGGTTAGCTAAAGTAATCCCAGTATACAATGGAACTATGCCATGAACAAGAGAGCAGATGGAAAGTGAAGTAACCATGGGCCAGCATTTGTGATCCCACAGAGTAACCAGCTAAAAAATATCCATCCAAACATGGGTTCCCAGATAACACATTAGACAAATGCCCTTAAAAGAAGAAAAAGCAAGCCCAGACTTGTTCCCCTTATTTTTTCAACAAAACTCTGGAAAATGCCACTAATTATAATGAGATGCTAATAAGACATATGTCCCTGAGCTTCTAATTATGGGGATAGACCAGACCAACAAATCTTAATTATTGGACCTTAAGTAGATGCCACATACAAAACTGAGAGACCAGTTCATTACTGGAAAAGACTTCGGGTCTCAGAGTCAGCATTGTTAAGGAAGACTGAAAGTGAGGTGTCCCAAGATAGAACACGTGCCATCTCCCAGTAGCATCAAAGTAATATTCTCTTACTCTGGAGTCTGGTAAATTTCTAGAATCCTAGAAAGATGTAAAATATCAGTTTATGGGACTGACAGAGCTATTGAAATCCTAGAACAATGTAAAGCCCGTGTTCCTGGGAATGCAAAAGGGTAAAGGGAACAAATTAAAGCCATGGTACCGGTATCATCGTAACCTCTTTTGGTGTAAGGGCATTAATCCGTTTTGTAGTTTTACATTTCTGGGGTGACCATTTTGCATTTAAAGAGTCTCAGAATACTAAAGGGAATTAATATGTTAGTTGCAAGATTTTAATTAAATGTCTAAAAGTGGCGGGTTAGGTTTGTAATCTAGGTTTTTTATTGATCAGGAACATTTACTTTGCTAAACCTACAATTTCTTTATTTATTAGTGGTAAGTAATCGTAAATATTTAGGGCAATGTTGGTTGTTTAATATATAAAAGAATGCTAATTGTCTAATAAATTCCCAAGATTAATAGCTGGGACATCGCCTGAGTTACAATTAGTAGTGAATATTCCTCTCCATGCACAAATGCCCCTTAGACACTAGGAAATCCATCAGCACTGGAAATGGAAAACCAGTACTTTTCTAATACATAGTATAATAAATTCAGAAATGTTATAAAAATAAATGTTCATCCTTGCACCAGCTACAGTCATTTCATGAACCATCTGTGGTCTGTGTGCCATACTTTGGGATATAATACCCAGGTAGAAGGTTCTAGAACCTAAGGGATAATAAAGAGCATTGACCTACACCTTTACATTTCTAGACTAGACACACTTCTTTCTGGAAGCTCCTATTAGGTACTGGAATTGGAACCCGAGGCAGAGATAATGAATTTTCCTTCAAAGCCTAAGCTAAAAAGAACAAATGCTTGTTATCTTAAACAGTTTCCAAGGGCCAGGAATCTGGGGGCAGCTTGGGTGGGTGTTTCCACAGTGTCTCTCCTGAGGTGTAGGTGGGGGTTCCGTCATTTGAGGCTTACCTGGGGCTGAAAAATCCTCTTCCCACTGAGTCTAGAGATTGTTGACTGAGGACTCAGTCCCTCACTGGCTGTTGGTTGGGGGCCTTTCCTGGGGCCATCTGGCTGCCCACCCGCCCCAGAAGGGTGGTCCATGAGGGGGCGAGGACCCCGACTGTGCCTTTTTAGGACCTCATCTAGGAAATCACACACACTGAAAAAAACAGGTACCACCTGTTGTGGGGAGGCTCTGAGAGGGTCTGTGGATGGATTTGCAAAACCACTGCAGCTCCCTCTCAGCACAAGAGCTGTTGTTAGGAACAGGGAACACAACAGCCTGTGCAGATGCCCCTGCATGCTTCAGATTTCCTGGCAGAGCACATCATGTGGGGCTGAGACATGCTGAATCACCACCGTCATTTAAATGCCATTAGCTGGAAGAGAAGCAGTGTGAAAACGACACATTGTCTGCTAATTGCCTGTGTTTTAACTTCTATTCCTTCAGAACTACGCACACTTCTTTCTGCTTTCTTTTCTCCCCCTTCTGTCAGGACCAAGATCAATACCAGTTCCTTTCCTTGTAGTGCCTCTGAGCGGGACGTTCTATCAGTTTCTCAAGTAAGAGCAAATATTTTGGGGGTTTTGATGTTTCAGAGTTTGTCAAGACCCAGGGCAGCGTCTCCAAGTGTGCAGGACTTGTCTGTGCATTCCAAAGGGCAGAGCTTGCTTCTTTGCTGATTCTGCCAGTCTCAATCAACACGATGTGGTGGCCCTGTGTCAGGATCTCTGCCCCTGGAGCTCCTGCTTGGTGACAGGACACCAGACATCAAATGGTGGGGGGTGACACAGACATCAAATGGGGAGAGAGGGTGCATGGAGGTTATGAAGGAGAAGGTAAGGTCCTCAGAGATGGAGCAATCTAGTCTGCAGGACTAGGGAAGCCTTTCTGCAATGAAGCAGGATACCCTTTTGTAAAACCTTTTACCAAGGTTTGGGTTGGGGTTTCCTTCTAGTTGGTTCTCACATCCCTTTCCTCATGAAGGCAGGGACTGAGGTGCTCCACTCCTGGCCATGGGAGATCTGCTGTGGGTAGGGGAAGAGTAGAGGTTTCCTGTGAGACCCTCCTACTGAAGCAGTTGTTAGGGTGTCCTGGGAGTGAGGTAGGAGGATGGTGCAGAGAGACTGGGAGAACCGACACTGAGAGGAATGATGTCTCAGGACGGGGTGGAGAGAGAGAGCTGTGGATTCTTGAAACCCAAGGGGGTGGCAAGACCCCAGAGGGGCTGGCTGTGTGATGCTCCCAGAGACAGGACCCTTGAAGCCTGGCTGCCCAGCCCTGGTTCAGACAGGTTGACATGGCCTGATGATCACGTGGGCTGGATGGGGTCTTCCTGGCTATCATGAGTGCATTGCAGGGGGCGGTGGGGGACTCCCAACTGTATAACACTGGGGATTTTGCACAATATTGGGGAGAGGGTACCATAAAACCCTCAAGAAAGATTGAGATCTAATTTCCTTCTAGTCTGGCATGATGGGGGCTGGAGTCACATATAAGTTGATTTGAAAAATAGGGTGAAGCTTCTTGTGTCTCCTGAGCTTGTAGCCTGAGTCATCCTGCTCCAAGGAGGGAGGAACACTTAAAGCTGAAGCTGAAGGGCGGGCCTAGGAGAAGAGTCACAGGGTAGAGTGGCTTTCTAGGCTCAGGGAATAGTGCATGCGATGTGAAATGTGGGAGGATGTGAAAGAGGATGGTGGCCCCGGGGACCAGGGAGGGAGGCTGTGGGGGACCAGGTGGCCAGGTCCCATGAGGCAGATGGAAGAGCCAGGGCTTTGCCTTGAATACAATGTAGGGGGTGGGCAAGGAAGAGTTAAGCAGACCTAGTAGGTGTGATGGGATCACTCTGGCTTTCTAGAAGATCCTCTGGATGAAGCCTGGAGAGTGGATTGGGAAGGCGGTAATCAAACACGAGAGAGGAGTTTGCAGGCCACTGTGGAGGACAGGCGAAGGGTGCTTGGGAGAGTGTTGTATTGGTTTGGGTGGGGGTGGGGAAGAGGACGGATCGGAGAGATACTTAGGAGGTAGTCTGACACCCTCACATTTCCTGATCAAGCACCCACGGGAGCGGGGTGTCTGTCACACGGGGAGGCCGTCAGCAGCAGCTCCTGGAACAGAGAGGAAGGAAACCCACCCACCCATCCCTCATACGGTCCTGAACCCCGGGCTACAGCGATGGCTCCTGCCCTCAGGATCTCTCTCTTGAAGGATTCTTTCTCTGAGTTTGGTAAAAAGGAAGTGAGAGTAGACATGGAGATAAATACACATATAGGTGCGAGAGTGGACCATTTATTTTTCCTTTGAATTGGGTTCTAGAGCCATTGTTGCCCCCTAGGTAGCTTGAGCACAGAAAGTCTTGAACCATTTGCCATGGAGACTTAGAAGGAAAAGACGGGTCCCAAGAATTTATAGCAGCAATAATACTCCCATTTGTGAGATTTTCTTCTTATAGGCTTCAGGAGCTTGGGTGTATTACAGAAAGCAGATGGATAGGTTTCTTTATTTGTTTATGTTCAAAGTGGGTTTCTTGTAGGCAGCATATAGTTGGGTCTTGCTTTCTTATCCAATCTGTGACAATCTTTGATTTTTAATTGGGGCATGTAGCCCATTTACATTTTAATGAGGTTATTGATATAGTCTAGTTTAAATCTACCATCTTGCTCTTTGTTTTCTATTTGTCCCATCTGTTCTTTGTTCCATTTTTTGGTCTTATTCTGCCTTCTTTTGGATTAACTGAGTCTTTTTTTATGATTCAGTTTTTATCTCCTTCGTTGGTTTAGTGGCCATAACTCTTGTTGCGTGATGTTAGTGGTTGCTTCAGGGTTTATAGTATTTTTACTGTAGCATCTTTAACTCCCTTATCACTGTTTACCTTTAAGATTCTTGAAGGTAGACATTCTTCATGTATTCTAGAAGACTCTTATAGGGATATACCTCCATTTCTCCCCTCTCTGCCTTTATGCAATTGTTGTCATACCTTCTTTCTCTACCTATGTTATAAACCACACCCTACATTTTTTATTATTTTAAATAATAAAATAAAAAAATTTAAATAGTTGATTATCTTTTAAGATATTTAAATAAGAACAAAAAAGGCCTTTTGCATTTAGCCATTTGTTACTCTTTCCAGTGTTCTTTATTTCTTTGCACAGATGCAGATTTTCACCTGAGATCTCTGATTCATTTCTTGTATTCATGAGTCTCCTGATGAATTTTTTTTAGTTTTCATAGGTCAAAAAGTGTTTTTATTTTACCTTTGTTTTGGTAAATAGCCTTACTGGGTATAGAATTCTAGGCTGACAGTTTTTAATCCATTCCATACTTTAAATGGTTGCTTTACTATTTCCTGGCTTTTGTTGTGTCCAAGAAGAAGTCTGCTGAAATTTGTGCCTTTCTCTGCATGCAATGTATTTTTTTTCTGGCTGCTTTTCAGATTTTCTCTTTGTCATTGGTTTTTAGCAATTGGATTATGATGTATGTTGGTGTAGTTTTCTTTATGTTTCTGGTGCTTGAGATATATTGAGCTTCTTGGATCTGTGCATTTATAATTTCCATCAAGTTTGGAAAATTTTGGCCCTATTTCTTCAAATATTTTTTCTATCCCTCTTTCCCCCACTCTAGGGAGGCTCAATCTTTTCTCTCTGTATTTTTTTTGAATGGTTTCTATCAATATCTTCAAGTTCACTAACTTCTTCTACTTTCTAATGTTATTAATCTCACTAATATATTTTTTATCTCAGGCTTTATAGTTTTCATCTCTTGAAGTTGTTTGTGTCATTCTTACATCTTTCGTGTTTTTGCTTAGATATGTTAAGTCTTTTCTCTAGTTTCTTGATAATCTGAAATAATGTTACAAAATAATTGCTTTAATGTACTGGTCTACTAATTCTACCATCCATGTGATTTTGGGGTCAGTTTTGACTGATTTCTTTTTCTTTTCTTCTTTTAATATGTCATGTTTTCCTGATTCTTTCTGTTCCTGGTAATTTGGATTGTTTGCCAGACACTGTTAATTCTACTTACTCAGATGCTGGACATTTTTGTACTCCAATAAATGTTCTTGAGCTTGGTTCTGCGATGCAGTTAGGTTACTCAGACAGTTTGATCCTTTCAGTTATTGCTTTGCTAGGCTGGACTACAGCTTTGTTTAGTCTAGAGATGATTTTGCCCCATTGAGCCAAAATCTTTCTGGCTTCTCTATCCAGTGGGAACAGAAGCTAATCAGGCTCTGTGTGAACTCTGACTGTTGTTCCCTCTAATGTTTTTGAGTGGTTCTTTCTTTGGCCTCAGATAATTTTCTTAGTTGTTTATATGGATCAGTACTTAATGGAAGACTTGATGGGAGAATGCTGCAGATGTTCAGAACTCTTTATACAGCTCTCTCATCTCTGCTGCCCTGCCCTGAAAACTAGTCATTTTGATTTTTTGGAACTCTCAGCTCAAATAAGAGAACTCTTGTTTCAAAGGGAAACTACTGGGCCACAACTGGCCTCCCATGTTCTGCACCCCTTGTCTGGAAAATCTCTCCAGGCTGTGAATTGTTGCAGTTCTGAAGTCCACTTAATTTGTTTTGTGTCCTTTACTTCTTGATATCCGGGGTCTTGAAAAACATTTTTTTAGTGGCACCTGGGTGGCTCCGGTGGTTAAGCATCTGGCTCTTGATTTCAGCTCAGGTCATGATCTCAGGGTTGTGAGATTGAGCCCTGTGTCAGGCTCTGCGCCAAGCGTGCAGCCTGCTGAAGATTTGCTCTTTCTCTCTCCCTCTACCTTGGCCCCTCTTTGGACACTTGTGATTTATTAAAAAAAAAGGGGGGGAATTTTTTTTAATATGTTTTCCCCCAGTTTCTTAGTTGGTCAGGAAGGTAAATCTGATCCTTGTTTCTCTAGCTCGTTTGGGATTAAAAGTCCTGGATGAGTTTCTCTAAAACTGACCTTTTGTAGGATAGATACATTGGAACTATAAGGAGTCAAGAGTATTGAGGATGTTGGTCAGACTGGATGAAGCAATACATCGTGTGGCTTAGGTTGTACTGGGGAAGGAGGTAAGAAGGGGACAGGTCATAATCAGAGAATGAACTAGACGGCTTCCAAATTCAAACAGCAAAGACCACAGGAATAAGGCAAAGGGAACCTAGCAGTTGAAGAGGTCAGGCTCAGAATTTGGCATGTTTATTTAAGATTTCAGAGGGGAGGCCGTTCATGGTGACAAACTACAGGATGTGGCTACCATTTGGCTTGAATGGAGTATGGATGAAACTGAGGAAGTATTTAGAATGTGGAAGAATGATTTACTTCTGCTTGGGAGAGTTTCAGATAGGGCCATTTCCTTGGGAGTGGGGGAGAGAGAGCCTTATTAATCCAGGCTATGGGGGAAGTTTATTTACACTTTAATAAATGTTCCCTAGAGCACAGTGAAAATGACTAGAGGTAATGTCTGCTGTAGAAGCTGGTAGGAAAAAAATGCATAGCAGCATGGAGAGGACAGCATAGGAGAGAAGTGAGGTTGATTGACAGGCTAGGCATCCCAGGGATAAGCTTTACTACGTTCCAGCTAACCAGCCTGCATGAGTAGAGATGACAGCTGCTGTGGGAGGTCAGGCTGACAGGCGGTGACCAACCTCTCAGATGGCCCCCAACGATTCTCACATCCTGGGATTTGTGTCCTTGTGTATCCCCATTCATACCAAGGACTGGTAGGAAGGACTGACTTCCGTAACCAATTAGGATAGGATTCCACAAATAGGATATTGTGGAAATGGCAGAGAACAACTTCCAAGGCTACGTCATAAAAGAACTATTGGCTTCCGCCTTCTTCCATCTTGGATCACTGGGAGGGGCTGGCTACCATGCTGCAGGGACACTTACTTACACAGCTTGGGTAAGTGGCAGAGGCCCACGTGGAGAGGAAGTGAGAGCCTCTGGTCTACAACCAGCACCAGCGTGCTGGGTATGTGAGTGAGCCATCTTGGACGTGGGGCCCTTCCCCCGTCAAGATCTCAGAAGATTGCAGCCCTGACCCAACACTGGGACAGTCACTTCGTGAGTGACCTTGGAGCCAAAACCACGCAGCCAGGCTACTCCTGAATTTCTGACCCATAGAAACTGCTTGAGATCCTAAGTACTTCTTGGTGATCTTTAGCATTTCATTTTGGAACAATTTCTTTCTTAGCAGTAGACAACTAATGCTGATATTGGTATAAGGACCTGGGCCATCTTCACAAAATGTAAAGATATGGGTGTGAGTTTGGATCCAGAGCACAGGCAGAAGCTGGAAGGACTGGAAGGAGAGCACTGGCGGGCCGCTTATTGGCACTGTCACTTATCTGCCAGTTGTTGGCATGTGGCAGCAGGTGTGGCTGCAGCTGTACCACCTTCTGAGGGTAAAAACCATACCAGCTGCCGCTTCATTTCTGCCTTCTGCATCTGGCACAAAATGACCCCCGGGGGCTCAGCTAATTGGAAGAGAGAAGGGAAATCTGGGAAATAAGTTCAGTGACGCCAAGCAGACTTATTGCAAAGCCACCATAGCTCACACAAGGGGTGCTGTTAGCAAGTAGTCCCTGAGCAGGACCTTGTCAGGAAGCCAGGGGGCAGGATTCCCTGCTTTTCCAGCCCTCACAGGTATCGGTGTGTCTGGGAGGCTGAGGACGCCACCATGGAGGAGAACCCAGAATACTGAGAAAGGAAACAGAAGGGGTGCTGAGCCGAGGGGTTAGCGTCTTTTCGAGGCAAGGGGCAGAGACTTACTGTGTCCTGAAAGAAAGGAGAAGCTCAGCCATGCTGCAAGGCCTCACGGGAAATCCGAAAAAACCACAAAGTGTCCCTTTTCTTCTATCATTATTTCTGCTAAGAGGTGAAGCCAAGTGAGGGAAAGGTAAAATCCAAGAGCTTCAAAAGTCTAGAGGGAACTATTGGCTTCCATAGGAGATGGGGCTTGATAAGTAGGAGGTGGGTTGAGCTGTCAGACTCCTCAATCTCTGGCCACTTCTGCGCCACGCTGAGGTGGCTTTTCACCCCGGCTACGGGGATGAAGATCCAAGCCATGACTTCACAGGAGAACGGAGGGCGCCATCGTTCCCTCTCCCCACAGGCCGGCTGGCACACACCGGGTCCAGCTTTCCGCACATGTTCATCCCTAGTCCTGTGTCCTGGGGAAGCCATTTTGAAGAGTACACAAAGAGCAGTTTTTCACATTTTAGTTTGTTTATCAAAGAAGATTGTGTGGGGCTGGTGAGAGGACGGGGTGCAGGAGGAGCCCAGCACTGAGGCATTTTGTCTGGACCCCCAGCTCGGCGCGGGCCTGCTCTCCCCGTGTGTACGGCATCCCTTCCCCTTCAGGGGCGCCGGGAAATCCCTCCAGTCGGGGTAGTGCAGCCTGTACTCCAGGCGCCCCAAAGCGGGGCGGGCCTAAGATGCAGGTGTCAACCTCACTGCCCCCTGTGGACAACCTCTGTTCTTGTTGTCCTTACTCACCAAGGTCCCTAGAGTGGGCAGGAAGGACCATCCTCAAGCCTCCCCTTCTTCCGGAGCGGGTGATGGGTCCCATCTCCCCGTCTCAGCAGGACTGGCATTTCCTTTCACTGTGTGTTGTAACAAGGGGGTCTGTGCTCCTGCCAAGATCCCTCTGCCTCCCCCAGGCCCTGGAGGCACCTGCCACGGACCAGCTGGGGTGACTTTGGCCAAGTTATTTAATGTCTTCCAAAACGCGTTTCTCCAGATGTAAGGTGGCTCCAAGGACCTGCTGCCTCTGGGGTAAGCGCCCCGCAGAGTTTCTGACATCGAACTGGGTGTTTGGTGAAAGTTCATCCTCATCGTCTGTTGCAATCATTTAACATAGCCCGCAACTCAGCTTGAACTGAGATTGTGAGTGCGTGGCCTAGCCTCCTCCTTCAGAGGTCAGGCAGGGCCCTTGAGGAGAGGGGAGCAGGCCACCCTGCGTGATCTTTCTCTCTGGCAGGGACTGTCTTATTCCGCTTCGTGTCCTGCATCAACGCACCCTGATCCTTTAACCCTTCAGAATGTGTTCTCTCAGCAGGTTTCAGGTTTGAATGAGGCCTGGAGAGGACAGAGGTTACCCTCGCTGACTGAGGTGAAACAGAGAAATGAAGAAGCTGGTCTGGTCAGGAAGCTGGGCCCTGGCATCGGCCCAGCGCACGCTGAAACAGTATACCCACCAGGTTAGGGGGCGGGCGGCTCTGGGGCTTGGCTTTCTTCAGACCCAGGGAGGCTCCCAGGATGGGCCAGGATTTCTCACTGACAGATGTTCTCTATCAAAAATCCCAACCCTATCTTCTCCAGGCCAGCAGACCCCAACTGTCTGCCAGGGGCCTGCGGTGACCGGAGCTGCCCCCATCACCGGGGCGCTGGGACACCAGGAATACAGCAAGACTGGTCATGGGTCTATATTTATTGAGAAAGAGTTCACACAAGGTCACATCGTACAATCAATCATTTCCTGCGCTTCATAAAAACGATTGTCACTCACTGTGCTTCACAAAAATTTCTTTTAATGAATAAATAATTTGATGAAATCAAAAATATTTACAATATAAACAAAGGGAAAAGCTTTGGATCTGTGAATCTGATCACCGAGCTTTGCATTTTTTTGAACTGACTTCTTCCCAAGCTTTTCCCTTGGAAACAATACAAATCTGATAGAAACAACAACTCATACAACATATCTTTGTTCATTATACGTTTATCTGTTAGTCTTGGAAAGGTACATAAGCTTATATTATGCAACATGTTAAAATACAAATATTAACTAAAATAATATATTATCATAATGCTAGGTAGCATTCTCCACAAAACAAAAATGTACACTCAGCCGTAACAATAACAAAGGTTCATGGGCCACAAAATAATACCCCAAAGGTACAAATTCCTTCATAAGAATATAATTGTGCTCTTCAGTTTACCAGATGTCTACGCTGCTCTAACAAGCCGACGCCCAGGAGGACAGGATTGGAGGACTCTGCTGTATGGGTGTTTTTCCGTCAGGCAGCAGCATTGCTGGGAATTGGGCAGTGCAAAGCATTTTTAGAGACGCTTTCTTGGGCTCTTAAAAAGAGCCAATTATGCAAAGCAAAATAAGCATATTGAGAAGTCTTCATCTCATTGACACAAATACCACAGAACGTCTTGGCTTTATGGGACGGAAGGGTTGGTGTGCAGAGCTCTTCAGGCCATCAGCCAGAATTCAAGTATTCCAGAGCCACCTCGTAGCAGAACTTGTACTGATCCTGGAAAGCAGAAGGGCGAAGATGTCAGCTCTGTGACAGCCAAAGGCTGGCACCATTCAAGCCATTATGCCAGATTAGGATTCTAATCGGAAGAAATCAAACTGAGAAGGATTTGAATCAGCAATGCATCAGAAAGTCCCGGTTGTGAACCACAGACCTATCCGCTGTCTGCAGATCTTTCCCACAGGGCCTGATGAGGGGTATTTTGACATCTACCTTCACTAGAATTCCTGGAAAGTTCTGGAAAACTGGAACCCATATATAGGTTTGTCCACATGTATACGTTTACCTGTACATCAACATCCTGAACACAAAGTATGGGGAAATCAAGAGGTAGGGGAAAAAATGAAGTCTGGGGGAAATAGCTTTGCTATTTGCTCATACAAGGGCCCCCACAAATAAATGTGTCATTCCTGGCCCAACTACATGCTCAATTTTCAGTCAGCAGGATGTCTTCCATTTTATGAGAATTTATCAAGCACCTCTTAAATACCAAACACCTTGACCTGGTCCCTGACTTTGAGAAGTCCGTGGTCCAGTGAGGAGGCTGAGACCAGTACCCAATGATAACACATGGCAGGAGCTGAGCAGGGCCTGGGAATGGTCCCCTGACTTGGGTGCAGTGGAGAAGAGAGCAGAACTTCCTAGGAGGACCTGCAAAGAGGTAGCAGGTAACTTGACTCCTAACCTAATGGGGGTTAGAACAGGCATTCCAGGTGGAGGAACTGGATAAGGAAAGGCCCAGAGGGGAAGTGTTGGATGTCCTCTGGGAGCCACCTGTCAGCTGTTAATCAAGTAGTAAAGGCATTTTTCTTGAGCATAGCTTTCTCCGATCATGGACCTTGGCCATGGCCTGCATGAGGTCCTGGCCCAGCTGGGGTCTCGGGTGTTAGGAGACAGCATTCTGCACCTGTTTGTGTGCCCTGCCGCTGGATGCTCAGCCGGGAGGGGTCTCTGAGCCAAGCAGAGGGACGGAGCAGTTGCGGATGCATTCCTTGCCACCTGGCAGCAGCCCAGCAGCTGGGACAGAGGCGCTCAGCATCTGGAAGGCTCTCTTCCCATCTCCGTAAGAGATAAGCTTTCACAAGGTGTCCCACTACCCAACACAACGGCCGCAACCAAGGAAATGGAGCTCTTAATTTTGGGTTTGCCAAATGAATTAAAACTACATTTCCATTTTTGGGGATATGTGCCTCTTAATTAACTGGTCATTGCAGTTTTCTGGTCTTCACCTACATTTTCTTCTCTATACGCCCCACTACTCCAACCTATGTATTTGAAGACAAGAGCCATACTTTATCCCTTTGTGTGTGATACACCAGTCTTTATCGAGGAGCCTGACGTACAGCTGGGGGTGTCAAACGTCGGCTGTATATGTAAATGACGACAAAATAAGGGTTTAGCAGCATTTCATTCAACCCAAAAAACACTGAAGGCTAGAGACCGGGGAGTTTAAGATGCAGCTTTAGTCCTTCGGGAGTTTACCATCTGGACGGGAACATAGGAAGCCAACAGACCATCTCAACATACTAGAAGGGCCCCGAGATTAAAATGTCAGTAGCGACAGCACCCACCAGGAGGGCTAAGATAAAAAAAGACAGATAATAACAAGTGTTGGTGAGGACAAGGAGAACCTGGTGGGAATGTGAAAGGTGCAGCCGCTTCAGAAGATCCTCGGGCAGGGCCTCAACTGGTTAAATGGAAGCGTTAGTTACCCATGACCCAGCCGTTCCACTCCTAGGTGTATGCCCAAGACATCTGAACATATGTCTACACCAAGCCTTCTGATTCATATTTCACGACCTGATACTTTTACTTTCAAAATACTTAAAAGAAACCATTGTCATGTCAAAATTTCAAAAGACCATGTCAGGTTGATGGGCTGACATATTGGCTATGAAGGGGTTAACCCTGCTCTATCTCCTTCACAGGGATGATTAGTGTTTTTCATGGAAATCTGAGAGATCCAATTACTTACTGCACAGACATGGGTTTGCATAAACCTGATAGCGCAATTTCAGTGCCTACTACGAACCATCCTTTTAACAGGAGATCATGCATTTAGAGCGTCACATAGCAGCTGGCCTCGGGCCACAACCCCAAAAGGATTTTGGGCCTTGCTGCCAAGGGGCTACTGTTTGAACATCACTGAAGCTGCCTTGTCCCAGGCATGACTATAATTTTGAAAATGAATTCACCATCATCTCATCCCTTCCTGAGCAAACTGTCGATCCCAGTAGATTCTTTGATGACTAGTTTCTGAATCAAAAAAATAAAGGGAGTGAGAAGGAAGACCATCAATTTTTGTGTACCCTCCCCCAAGCACCTCAGGAAATGCCTGAAATCCTCCTGCGCTGCAAACTGTTACCCTCGATCACCAGCTATAGGCCTGTCTTCTGCATTTTCCTCTCTCAGCTCGCTTGCTTTTCAGTGGTATAATTCAGCCACACGAGCTATCCCTGTGCTTCAGGGGCAAAAAAAGAACATTTCCGCCTCGGTCCCAAGTTCTCCTGACTTGGGCAACATTAGTTGGCTCTGGGCACGAAAGAGTGACATGAGCAGGGGTTATCTTTGGGTAGGACTGGAACCAGGGTGGCCAGCTACTCCCCCCTCCCAAGCCCCCGACCCCATCCTCACTGCAGCCCCACCTCCTGTTCTCCTGAAGAAGGAGAAAGTGAACTCTGAAGAGACACCTACAAGCGAGGTTCCGTATTAAAGGCTTCCCCCCATCCCCGTTCCCTCAGTGAGGACATCACGACACCACGAGGCCTGCAAGTGGTTCTGGGAAGCTTCTGAAGGGCTCAAGGTGTGCCCGTGTCAGCCCAAGCTGCCTTGTGTCTGAGGAACTCGGGGCCCTGCAGTCCCTCTGGACACTTCCAACACCTGCCCGGGAGACTCAGAGAGCAGTCCGCATGGCTCACCGGGGCGGCTCTGCTCCACCTGACGCACTTGCTTTTTGAACCTAAAACAAGTTTCACAACTTCACCTGGATCCTGTGCTGACAGGTCCCACAATGTGGAAAAAGCCTTTTGACTGATGTCCCTGCCCGGAGGGTCACGTGGCCCCCGATGTGCCAATCATCATGGGGGGGGGCTGTCTGTTTCGAAATTCCCAGGCCGTTCCCAGCCCAGGAGACCCCTCGAGGAGACAGCAGTGCATCTCTGACGACAGACAGAATGGGTCATGACTTTTATCTCTGACTTTAAAAATGTAGAGAGGACGTTCTTCCCTCAGAGGCCTACACACAATTTGTGCCTGGTTCCCTAGTGAGACTCCCCCGTGTGGAGCCGTGGCTTCCCCACGTTCCCAGAGCAGCGAGAGGCCGCTCAGGACGGGCGACGGTCCGGGTGTGCTGTCTCACAGCAACTCTGTATGGGGCTCTCCTCAGAGTCAGGAGCTCCGCTGGTGCTGAGGGGATAGGCAGCCCCTGACTGGAGGATGGCAGAGTCTGGGGCGGAGGAGGGCACAGGGCTTTCACAGAGATCCCTTCCTTCAGAGTGCAGGAAGGCCAACCCAGGGGGACTCGAGAGTGGCTGCTTCTCCAGGGGTGGCAGGGCCAGGCCCAAGGGACCGGGAATGTCCCCAAGGGTCTCCAGAGATGGGCAACACTGGGCCTCTCTGACTCCCCATCTAGGGCCTATGGCCTATGCTCCAAAACTCGCACACACCCGGAGCCACACCTACTCCCTTATCCATCCCTACACATGAGCTTGCACACACACACATGCACACACATATACTCACACACACATTCCCACCCCCACCCCATTCGTGCATACACACCCACACCCCCCAGATATCCACTCTTACACACGTACACACGAACCCCCCACACCCCTACCTGTGCACACCCCCCCAACCCACACAGGTATAGACGAGATCGGGGGCATTCAGGGTAGTCGCCCACACGTGTACATACTCCCCCTGCCCCCACACCTCCTGCCCCCACCTCCTTTCAAATAGCCTGTATGTTTCAAGTTCACGGATGACTTCTGGAGGGGCAGCTCATACCCACGGGTTAGTGGAGTCATTGTGTTGTCCCCGTGAGAGAGAGAAGCGCAGGCCCCACACTCCATGCCAGTTTGAAGGGAGCACCTTGCGCCGAGTAGTACTCCAGGGTACTGAAGGGGCAAGCGGGGCTGCGTGTGGGTGGCCAGCTCCCAGTTACAGATATGGGGAGACACCGGCAGAGGGCTGGGTCTGAGTAGGAGGGATGGAGGGGTTAGAGGTGGGGTGGCCGGTTTGGATGAGGAAAGGGACGGCCTGTTCACTCGCTGAGCCACGTTCTCACCCCCAGCCCATCGGACCCACTGGTCTTGGGCTCCGTCTGCCATACCTGGTCTGGGGCGTGGCCTGGGCCCCGGCACTTGTTTCAGCACCTCAGGGGATTCCCATGCACAGCCCTGGCTGAGTGCCAGCTCCAGAGGGGGCCCTGAGGTTCTTAACCCCACCGCTCATTACAATCACCTGGGGTGCTCTTAACACCCGGCTGCCGCGGCCAGGCTCCAGATCAGCCGAGTAATGATTTCTGGGGTGGGCCCAGGGCTCAGGATTCTGTAAGGCTTTCATTACAAAAAAAAAAAAAAAAAAAGCTAATTTATAGAAACAAATTAAATGGTGGTCGCCAGGAGCCAGGGGTGGGGCGTTGAGGTGGTGTTGGTCAAGGGTACAAATTTTCAGCTGTAAGAAGTTCTGGGGATCAACGTACAGCAATGTACAACGGTGACCAGAGTGAGTGATAGAGTGCTGTGTCCTTGGAAGCGGCTGAGAACAGATCTTAAGCATTCTCACCGCAGACACCCTTGGGCCAAGTAGGTCACCCAAATGGGGTGACGGCTGTGTTAAGTATCTTGATCTTGGTAACCACCGTACAGTGTGCATGCCGGTCAAATCCCATCATGGCGGCTGGAATTCTCCCACCTCCCGGGGGGAGCCCTGGGGGAATAGAATAAATAAATAAAACGGAGCTCTGGAAACTTCTAAAGCCCAGTCCGGACAAAAGTGAGAGAGGAGATGTTTGTTGAAGCAGCCCATTTCCCGGGAAACTTCAAAGCTCAGGCACTGGGGGCTCCATCTGACTCTAGCCAGGCAGGTAGGGGGTAGGAGGGAGCCCCCTCCGATGGAGCATAGTTTGTGGGGCACAGGCCTGTGCCCCCCACACCCCATTCCTTCTGCCTCCTCAGCTGGTCAGCACAGAAGTGCTTTCCAGGACTTTCTAGAACACATTTCATATTCTGAGACGCAGCTCGGAAGGCTCAGTACTCCGAGCTTTTCAGCTGCTCGTACATTCTGTGCTCAGGAGAGACTCAGGTCTCAGATGGTCTTTTATGCCCAATGAAGTCGTATGGGGTTTTACCACCCCGACCTGAATTAATTAGTTCTACCAGCCAACATACATATATATGACTGCTAAACTAATAGAAATTGCACTTGTAAGCAAAAACAGACAGACAATTAACATGGGTCCTTATTTTAGTTCTGGAAGCTTCAAGCCCACTGAAAAGAGCCCTGTGACATTTTTTTTTCCTCTGGCCACCAGATTTTACCTCGTATTTTGCTAACAGGCACTGTAACAAATTTATCAGACATTCTTCCAGGAAATTGAAAACTTTTTTTTTTTTTTAATTTTTCAGCACTGAGCTTATCCTTAAACTGGTACTGACCCTCAGAAATTTGGGCATCCAAAGGTCCTTTTTGTCTATTAGAGTAACACCTTGTCACGGAAACGCCTAAATTATCATAGAAGAATGGGCTCTCTCCTTGTCCAAGCACCTCCATGTCCATTCACTTCACAAAGAATCACATCCATCCTTCAGTCTGCCCCACTGATTTGGAAAAAGCCACATTGTTTCTGCACATAAAAATTCGTGAGTGATGAAAGCTGCAGCCAGAGCCATTAGCGGAAAGGCCTGGAAGGGTCTATTACTAATGACCTGCTTAATTGAGGCTCCAATGATAGGGAAACGATATATATATATTTTTTTTCATCAAGGCTAGCTTTGCCCAAGTACCAAAGTTTGGAAGCTACACATCTGTCCCTGAATCCCAGGAGTTAAATGGCAATGAATTCAGAGCATTTTAATTTAGGCATTTGCTTCCATCTTCTGCCCAACTTCTTACCTGTCTTAAACTCAGACCGCTTCTGACAGCTCAGCTGCCCTATCTCACCTTCCCCCAGCCCAGAAGACGGAGAATTCCCTGGTGGTACAAGTCTTCAAAATTCATGGGTGGTCCCAGGGGGTGAGATAGTTCTCTGCCTCCGGAGGGGCGGGACTACTGAAGCCCACACACGGGACATGCCAGCCAGTCTTTCAGCTCATCCACAGGAAATCTGTGCCTCCGTAAAAGGCACTGAGCGTGTGGCCTGGGACATATTAAGCACCATGTAAATGTCAGCTGCTTGCTGCCCCCTCCTCTTCCTCACCTAACCAGCTCGTCTATACCCGCCAGCTGCAGGATGCTTTGCGGACACCCGCACTCTCAAGAACCACTTTCTCTCCTTTGCATTTTCCAGAACACTTTCACATCTATTGTCTCACAGGATCAGCTCAATAAGCCAACGTTATCCCTGGCTTACATGACTCGGGCTCAGGAAAGCTAAGTGCCTGGCCCGAGAAGACTTACATTGCCAAGTTCATTTATCTGAGGTCACTTGACTTGAATTAGTAGCAGAGTTGAGATGAGAATTTGGGTTTTCCCAGGCCTCCCCTAGGGGAGGGAGGAGAGGGCAGCAGTCTGGGGAGCATGGTTCTTTCTCACAGAAGCCAAGGTGCTAACTGCTGATAGTTTTGGGAGTCTGTACCTGGCTACACAGGCAACACTTTCCCCAAGTCCCCGGGCAGCACAGTGCTTCTACGAAACCGAACAGCCCACCAGGCAGCACATAAGTACCTGGGGGAAGCAGATGCCCTGGGAAAGTGACGTGTGCAGAAGAGAACGTGGAGTGGGTTGGCATCAGGGACTACATTACCCAGTCTGGGGCACAGCTGGGATGACTGGGACCGCAGCCCCTTCCTCAGCTTTAGCTCAAATTTCCACTCTCTCTTTAGTCCCTTTTCTTATATTTTAAATTTGAGGCCCACCGCTGCAGGGCCATGGGCTGGGGCACGCAGGCTTTCCAGGCATGGCGTGGGCACCGGTCATGTCTTCCTCCCTCTCCCACCCCAGGCCACTCTCCCAACCTTGGGGTCCATCCCACCGTTTCCTTCAGATCCTTCTTCCACTAGCAGAGAAGTACAAACACCTGATCTGAAAAGCTTCCTTCTTTAAGCTATTCTATTCGCAAGTCGCAGTGGTTGGCATTTTAATAGCTGCACACAAGAAAGAGATTTCCAGAAATACTCTAAGAAAATCACTGCAAGTAGTCCTTTGTTTCTCGGCTCCTCTGTCCTCATCTCAGATATGGCCACCAGAATTAAACGCAATATTCTGGATGTCAAACTCAAATTCACAGCTTTGATAAATATTAGGTGATTAAGCTATTTATAAAATCTATAATTTGAAAATCTGGCATTTCGTGTGCTATGATTATTCCTTCTCTGCGAAGACTAAGTGCTTAGCCACATGGAAGGCACTGCCAGGAACGGAAATTAATAAGGATGTTCACTTGTGAGTTTCAACTCTTTCCACCTTGCCAATGTGTGGAGATGAAGTCTCTCTGTGAAAAGCCAAGTGAGAGAGGAAGAGGGAGAAAAGCCCGCACAAGGTAAGCGATTCCATTATGTTCCTGAAAAGGAAATCTCTACCCATCCCCCCGTGAATCAGTGGCCCCGCCAACTATGCCAGCTAGGTGGGAAAATGCCCCATGCTGCAGGACAGGGTGGGGGGCCTACCAGGAGGTCCACCATGTTGGGCTTGTTGTTCCTCAGTGTCTTCACCGCGTGGAAGACGTCCACCGTCCTCTGGTGCCGGAGCATCTCACAGACAATGCTGATGGCGCAGAATGTCCCACTGCGGCCTCCCCCATTCCTGTGGGAAGAGAAATCAGACGGTTGCGCTTGTCCTCATGATGCCTCCTGACCTACCACCCGAGCCTTGGACAACAGGTCACAATGAGGGCCTCAGAGGTCAGGGGAACACTCCCCCCCACCCCCGGGCTGATTCTTTCAATGAAAGCAAATGGTGTTAATGAGCCTTCGTGCTGGGCCCACAGGGTCACCTGACTGGAGGCAACGATCAACTGGCCCGTTCTGCTCTCTTAGCTTTGCCTCTGCTCTGGATTATATAATCTGATACAGCATCCTCTCGGTTTTTATTCAATGGGCCCACTGCAGAAAATTTCCAGTGAACAGAGAGCTCATCTAGTATCTGCTACCAAAACCAGGATGACTGTTGGTTACGTTCCAAGATGGACTTGGCCATAAAAAAAAAAAAAAAAAAAAAAATTGGGGCGGCTGGGTGGCTCAGTGGGTTAAGCCTCTGCCTTCGGCTCAGGTCATGATCCCAGGGTTCTGGGATCAAGGCCGGCATCGGCATCGGGCTATCTGCTCAGCAGGGAGCCTGCTTCCCTTCCTCTCTCTCTGCCTGCCTTGTGATCTACTTGTGATCTCTGTCAAATAGATAAATAAAATCTTTTAAAAAATCCATTAGTGTTTCATTATTTATCTCTAAAACATAAGGGCTCTTTCTGAATGAAACTTTTCATTTTGAACTCATTTTAGATGTACAGAATCACGGCAAACACAAGAATGGCGAGTTCCATGGCCTACCCACCTTCCCCTCATGTGAACACCTTACAGTCAAGAAAGTGCTGGGAACTAGGAAATTAACCCTGGTGCAATTCTTTTAACTAAACTCCAGGCCTTAGTCAAGTGTCACCAGCCAAATGTCCTTTTTCTGGTCTAGGATCCAATCGCAGACCCTGCTTTGCACTGACTTGTCTTAGCTTCTTTGTCTCCTTCGTCTGTGCCAGGTCCTCAGGCTTTCCTTGTTTTTCCTGACCTCGACGCTTCTGAAGAGTACTGCTCAGTTATTTTGTAGAATACAAAATACAGAATGGAGATGTGGAAAGTAGCCATGGTCCCATCCACAATGTGAGAAGTCATTACAAAATACAAATTGCAGAATGTCCCTTCATTTGGGTTTTTCTCATGCTTTCTCACAATTGGGAATGAGGTTATGCATTTTGGCCAGAAAACCACAGAAGGACTGTCCATCCCTCCAGCAGTTCAGGGTGCTAAATCATCTTACTGCTGGTGACGTTGACCTTCATCACTTTTTAAGATGGCGCCTTGCAGATTTTTTTTTCACTGTGTAGTTATCTTCTCTTTGTAGTTATTATCTTGGGAGAGATACTTTGGAATTCTGCAAGTATCTTGTCTCTCCTCAAAGTTTCACCCACCAGTTTTAGGATCTATAAGTGGATTCGGTCTTAACAGAATCTGTCTGAATTCTAAACAGAATCTGAATTCTGTCGCAACAACGAACCCTGTGCTGTTTGCCCAATTGATTTTCCACCTCCCTCTCTCCCTTAACATTCTATTGTAAGAGAGAGCTGTTTCTTCTCTGCTAATTGACTAATTCGCTTACTTCTTTTATTTTACTATTTATTTATGTCATTTTAGACTACATGGTAATTTTGTTTGATGAACTAAAGTCCAATAGTATCAATATTTATTTTGTTGCTGGAATTGTTCTGGCTTTGACCACTGGGAGCGCCCTCAGACCTCCATTCTTTTCTGAGTACTTTCATACTTTCTGGAACTACAAGGTGTTCCAGACTCATCTTGTATCTTCCCTGTACCAGTTCTGTGATCAACCATTTCTCAAGGAGCTAGGGACTTTAAAACAAACAAACAAACAAACAATATAATTATTACATCTAAAATAAACATTACCTTATCAATATAATCGGATTTCTAGTTACCATTTCAATTTCCCAGATTGTTTCCAACATTTCCTTACAGTTGCTTTTTTCAAATCCACATCTATGCAAAGTCACACATTGCAATTGACTGACATGTCTTACATGTTTATTTTAATCTATAGGTTCTTCTTTGGTCTCTTTTTCTTGGCGATTTACTTGTTGAGGAAATGGGGTCCTCTTTCCTGGAGACAGCCCCATGTCCTGGGTTGTTCTCATTCACTGCATTTCTGTGAATCATTTAACATGTTTCTTTCTCATCCTTATTTCCTACATATATTGGGAGTTTGCTCTGTGGCTTCATAAGAATTACATGTTTTTTAAGACAAGGACACTTTACAAATAACTTTCAGTAGGAAGCAGGCACAAAATATCAATTTGTTCTTGTTTTGTGATTTTGAGATTGATTATTGTGCTAGAATGCCAGCTCGGTCAGTTCATTATTAAGTCCTAAATCAATTTTAAAAATAAAGTATAACGGAACCAAAATTAAGTCCACAAATGGTAAATATAAATCTCAGTTAATTTCCAAATGCATATGCCACACAACCCCCACCAAGATCAAGATGCAGACCAGGATTAGCCCCCAGACCTCCCTCAGACTTCTTCCTCGTCAATACCACCGATAACTCAAAGATGATCCCTTTTCTCATTTTTGGCCTCATAAATTTCTTTGGTATGTTTTTGAATTTTGTGTAAATGGAACCATCCAGTACATATTCTTTTGCCTCTGGCTTATTCCACTTACTATTATCTGTGTGAGAATCATTCCCGTTGTATCCATGGTTTGTTCTTTTACATTTCTCAGAATAATCCCATGGAATGGATATACTACTATATAACTTACTTATCTACCAACTGAGGAATATTTGGGCTGTTTCTCGTTTTCAGCATTATGAGTAAACCCACTACAAAAATGTCTCCTGGTGCATAGATGACTCATGTCTGTAGTCATGTACCTGGGGCGGGTAGAGCTCAGAGAATATATGTATATTTAGCAATCAGCATGGCTGTCAAACAGATCCAAAATGGCAGCACCACATTTACTTCCTGCCAGCAGGGTATGGCAGTTCTGGTTACTCTGCAGCCTCACCAACACTTGGTATTTTCTTTTTTTTGTTGTTGTTATTGTTTTTTGGCTTTTAAATTTCACCCATTCTAGTGAGTGTGTAGGGGGTATGTGATCCTGGTTTCAGTGTATATTATCCTAAAAATGAATAATGCTGAGCACCTTTTCTGTGTTTATGGGCTACGTGCATCTTCTTTGTTTAAAAAATGATGTTCTTGTCAAGTCTATTGCTCAAACAATTGGGTCGATCTTTTCTTATTGGCTTGCAGTGGTTAGGCATTCTGGCCATGAGTCCTTTGTCAGAGGCACATATCACAAAACTCTTTGCCCATTCTCCGTCTTGCCTTTTCACTCTCCTTGGTGTCTTTGGACAAACAGAAGTGCTTAACCTTACTGAAATCCAATTTTTCAGTATTTTCTTTTGTGGCCAGTGTTCTGTCTTGGGTGACATCATCTTTGGTTACCTCATGGTCATGAAGATTTTCTCTTGGAAGCTTCATTGTTTTCCTTTTTCACATTTGGGCCCAGGATCCATCTGGAAAGGATTTCTGTATGCAGCATGAGGAGAGAGACCAGGGACACAGGCTGTCTTCCTGACGCCCGGCCCTGCAGGAGGTGTGTTGCTATGGGTCTTTGTTGTAAATCAGGTGACCCTGAGGTGTGGCTCCATCCCTGGATTTTCTCTTCCACTCCATTAACCTACTTTTTGTCTTCGCACTGATACCACACTGCTCTCCCCCCACCAAATTTTCATCTGATGCTTTCAGCAGCTGCTGATGACCACTGTCTACGTCCATTATCTTCATCAAGAGTTGCAAAATGGTGATCTCTTACTTCTATCCATTTCTTCTGGTTTTATGAGCTGGAAGATGTATAAAGGAAAAAACAAACAAACCCTATTTGCTCACCGTGAGTGTACCTTTGGTTCAAGGAACCATTCCATTTAGTCTCAGGCAGGGACTGCTCTGCTCACAACCATTAGGTGGCGCTATGCTATGCTGAATATAATGTTCTTCCCTCAGAAATGGAACAGCAGAGAGCTTTTGTGGTTCGATGCATTCTTTCCTGGCCTATCTTGGAGGATACGAATTCAACCTAACTTTTTTCCTTACAACTAAAATACCTTCCATTTAGATTTATAAATCTAAACGATAAACGCTCTTACCAGGCATGGGTCTCACGCCCACCCTGATGCCAAGAGAACAAGAAGCAGCCCCACGGGAAACACAGGGACTTCAGAATTGGAGAAAATGCTTCCCAAGGAAAAGTCAAGTTTCTCCTAGCAGAAGAGGGGTGGGGCAGAAACAACGGATGCCCACCACCGTGCACTACAGAGAACAACCCACTGTAGACATCATGTGGAATGGCACTGTAATGACTTAGTTCTGGGGTCACAGCTGGGTCTTGAGAGGGTATAGTTGGTGGTTGGTTGTCTATGAGGTGCAGTGATTTAAGGGGTCTCTGTTTCTTCCCCTCAGGCCTGTCCTGGTGTCTCAACTTCCTCCAGGGTGACCCAGTCCTTTAGCTTACAGCACTGGCCCTTGTTAGAAAGATACTAATCAAAGGGGTAACATGCATGTATCACATTCCTAGTTCCAGATGCTGGCAGACTCCACACACAGAAATGGGTATCTGCAAACTGTTTCTAGTTTTTGTTGTTGTTGTTGTTGTTGTTTTTCAAAAGACCTAACAGATAAAATATAAACCCTAAATAAAATGTCAACTTCCCTTGCTGGGACTGTATCAGTTCACACCGGTGACCCCCCAGGGTGTATTCTGATCAGAAGTTTTATCTGCACTTAGAGAAATAAAAATGGGGATGTGCATTGTTAATCTTCTTTGGCATTTTCTCGGTAGAGATGTTTTTAGTGAACTGGATCTACGAGAAGGAAGGGACAAGCAGTCAGCGGGGAGGACAAAGGAGCCTCTGGTTGAGGCTAAGTGTGAATGGGTTCATACGACTCTTTTCAAGAGAATATCAGTTTCTGTAGGACAAGACACTGCCACCTGGGAGGCAGGGCAGAGTTCTAGGATATCACAAACCCTCCTGGGCCCCCGGGCTGGTGGCACAGTGTGAGGGACAGGCACCAAGGGGAGAAATTGAGGTCCCTCGGCAAGCTTACCATTCTAACTAGGGTTGGTCTGCCCAGAGTTAAATCTTATTTTCCCATCAATTTGGGAGAGATCTCACTGTGTGCTAATGACACTCCACTGAAAAGAGACATAAGCTTATACTCGAAGTTTCCACAAATTCTCTAAATATCTTCCCTAACTGCCATGACTTTTTAATTGCTTGCTCCATTAAGCCAATCCCAGCTGGCTGATTAGCTACATATCATCACCAGTGAGAAAATGCAGGTGAAAGTACTCTGAAAAGTGTGGCTGTCTCTATTCAGGGGCTCTCAACCTTGGCCGCACATTGAGATAATCTAGGAGTTTGAAAAAAACACGGATGTCTGGGGCCCATCCTCAGGGATTTTGATTTAATTGCTTTGGGTGTGGCCTGGGCACAGTGTTTGGTTTTTTGTTGTTGTGGTTTTAAAAATCTCCCCAAATGACCCTCAGTGTGCAGCCACAATTGGAAATCATTGCTCTGGAGCAGAGGTTTTCCCGTTTGAGCGCCTTCTAGACCTTCTGGCCTATAGACCGCACTTTGGAAACACTGGTTCTCACCAAATCTTCCCTATATATGGACATGCCCAGGGGAAAACCAAGACATAAACAAACACATTCTCTTAAAAGATAGTTCCTGTGAACGACAGTTCCTTTGAAACTTCTAACATGATTTCTTATAGAATCAGCAACTAGTGTGGTCAAGATGCTCTCACCGGCTTTGCCAAACTGGAAGGGGGCCCGGATTTGCAGCCTTTGCTGATATAGGTTATGTAAATACTTTGCTGCGAATGATTTCAAGTTACCAATGGTTTAACAACCAGCTCAGGAAATTCCCCTAAATGTAACCCTGGGCTCTCAGGAGCTGGTAGGAGCCCAATGAACCCACTCAGGTGTTGTTGTTGTTTTTTTGTTGGGGGGGGACTTTCCCAAGGTCAAGGCTTATTTTTATAGCAGTGCTACCCCACCTGAATGCAAAAAGTGCGTATCTTGTTTTCTGCAAACCAAACCGAATCCTTAATAAGGACCTACTGATTCCTTCTCCATTCACAGACAAAGGGCAGTAAACCAGGAGGGACAGCAGAACACCAGTCTGGCTCTTCTGAAGTGCAGAGCTCCCCTTAGCACTTACAAGCAATGCACGACTGTGCGGCCTTCACCGCCGTTGTATTCCTCCTGCCACTTGTCCACTTGGCGAATGAGCTTCAAGAAGGAGCGCTTGGACACTGGCGTGTCCCTGTACATAGGCCAGCCCAGGAACTGGAATTGCTGCACCACCCGATATCCATCTTGGGGCTGGAGGGAATCAGGCAGCAATCAAGGAGTGGAGAGAAAACAAGCATTGTTTACTGGTGGAATCTAGCAGGCTGATCCCACCTGCTTGGACTTCTCAGCAAAGCAGTCCATTACTAAAGGACAGGCCTGCCTATAAATACCGAAAGAAGCTTCCACTGGCCTGAAGAGTTATGAGTTTTAATCTGGAACTGTTATTCAAACAAACAAACAAACAAACAAACCAACCAGGGGTTTTACATGACAGGCCAGACAAATAAAAGTGAAGCAGAATGCTTACAGTTTTGCAAAAGCCAGGTGACAACACACAAGGTGAGCACTGACCACGTTGTAAGGGGCAAAATGGGTTTCCCTTAATTGCAGGTAATTTAAGGGTAAGGAATAAACTATAATCTGGAAGCATTTGTGAGCTCAGGGTAATAGAGGTTACACGGCGTTTGCTGTGAGCACAACATGGTTTTGTGTATTGGTGTGAATCTTGCTGAGAAAGAGGTTGGTAGTCAATGAATCTTTACTTATAGTTAAGTGGAATTGGAGTATTCAAAGAAAGTATTAGAAAAATGGCAACAGTTTTAATCTGGCTGCGGCTAAATCACTTGGATCACATCTCCCACAGCCTTTGGCACCTTTGATGTGAGTGATCTCTCTCTCTGACACTTTCTTCCCCAGCTGTTCCTTCTCCCCTCTCTGCTGGCTGTCTTGGGCTCCCTTTCTCCCTGACCTCTTGATGATGGAAGCCCACGCTCCGTCCTCGGGCCCCTTGTCTTCTCTCTCTCTGACCTGATCAGCTCACTCAGTCTCATGGCTTTCAAGACTCCAAGAAGTCATCAGTTTGCATCTCCAGGGTGGGCCTCTTAGGAACTCCCCCCTCACAGATCCGGGCCTACTTAACACGTCCACTCAGGTATCTAACAGTCACCTCAAACTCAGCCCATTTCCTGGCCTTCTCTCCAATGCATGTTCTCCACCCCAAACAGTCCCCTTACACCCACAGCCTTCCCCAACTCGGGTAACATCAATTCCATTGGTCCATTTCTCAAGACCTAAATCTTGAGACCCACCCCCTACTGCCTGGGATCCAGCCTATTCCCAAACCCTGCTGGCTCTGCCAGGAGAATATATCAGCATCTCTCTGCCTCACGTACCTCCACCTGCTGCCACTTCATCCTCCTGTGGTCACTTCTCACTTGGATTATTAGAAGGGCCTCCTGATTGATCTGTTCTCAACCCAGAAGGTAGAGTGCTCCTTTTTAATCATGTGATTCTTCTTTACTCAACCCTGTACTGGCTTCTCCTTTCCTTTTCAGCAAAAGCCCCAATCCTGGCAGTGGCCTGGACACCCTACATGGTCTCTGTCTCCTAGACCCCCAACCCTTGGCCACTTTCCCTCTAGGTGGACAACTCTATTAGCTACTCTCATCTTCGCTTACTGTGCTCTATCCACATCAGCCTTGTCACTGTTTGTGGACCTTACCAGAGAAGGCCCTACCTCAGGGCCTTTGCACGAACCTTGCTTCTGCCTGCAAGGCTGTCTCCACAGAGAGCCATGTGGCTGTTCCCTCACTTCAGTTGGGTCTTTGCTCATATGGACACCTAGTTAAGACAGGGACTTGTTCTCCCTCCTGTTCAGTGCCGGCCTTAGTGCTTTCTACCTCCCCACTTTTTTCCCTATAGCATTTATTGCTGCCAATATACTATATCTATTATAATATCTATTATATATGTTATTTATTGTTTTCTCCCAATAGAATGTAAGCTCCATAAGGTCAGGGAGCTTTGTTTTGTTCACAAACACCTAGAATGTATTCCAAACTCCTAACCGGTGACTGACACAGAGTGGGCACCCTAGGTGTTCAGCAAATGAGAAAATAATGAAAGCAGAACATAAGTGAGGTTGGCTGTGAGTCTTACTCTGGCTGCATTATAAATACGGAATATCCTGCTGATGATGTCTTCTTCTAAGTCAGCAGAAACAAATTCCACTTGGATGGGGCCATGTCTGTGAACTCCGTTCTCTGGCCAGTACTGTGGACACAACTGAATTCAAAACACAGAAACATGAGGTTAATTACAGGAATAAATTGACTCCTAACACTTTGGATGCGGTCACTATCGACATTCAGTAGGTCTCAATACTTCCTCGATTGGCTTCACTTTCTTTTTTCTCTCTCTTCCTCCTAGCAAGTAAGCTTCGGGGCTTCCTTGTGGGCTGATTCCTCAGCTCCACCTGCCCTTCTAGTACTTTTTTCTTCATTTTCTCAGACAGCATCTTTAAGCCCTGAGTCATCCTGTTTTCCAAGGAGGCCATGGGGATGCTGTTCAAGGAAGCCCATTGTAAGGTCCCTTCTGCATGCCTTTACCCGGCCGTGGGGCGACACCACTGGCTCCTATCACAGGAGCCAAGACACCTGAGAGGGTGCACGTTCCTACTGACACCGAGGCCTCCAACCTCCCTCGTGCGGGCTTGCCTTGTAATCTATAATCACTTTTGGGAATTGGGCCATTCACTGATAAGACACTGATAACCGTGTTAGGTGGCACTTTCATGATCTGGTCCAAATCCCCCACTGGTGAGGCTGGGTCACCAGAACTTTGTGTGAACGTGATGTCCAACTTAGGAGAAGGAGGGACGCTGGGAAGGGTGGCTTTTGAAAGAGGTGGCCTTCGTTTGTTACCACCGCACAGAAACACTCAACTTGCAGACAGGTGGGAAGAACCCCCAGGACGTTTCCTTTTTCTGAAGCCCTGAGATGCTAATAGGCCTTTAAAGTCTGAAATTAAACTTCTTCTGGGACTTGGGATCCAACGATGTTTTCAGGAGCAGAGTTTAATTTTTATCTTTCTGATTTACCCAAGGGACAAATGGCTTGTGGGGAGCCAAGAGGGAATTACTTCATTATCTTATAACTGGGTTCTATTGGGCCAAGAGCAGATGAAAAATCTATCTCATTTTAAGCAGAATGATGTACCATGGAAGGAGAATCTGCTCGCTGAATCTCCTTTTTTGGATGACTTTTATTTTCCAAAGTATTTAAAACCTTGTTGTTAAAGGTTGCAAAGGTTAATTTACACCCAAGACTGCAAGATAGTTTTCAGCTAACAGTGGGTCAACTGAAACAGCAATCTCTCTCTATTACAAAGAAGTTGAAGGTTTGAGCTTTACGATCAAGAAGGAGGCTGGAATAGCTAAGTCTATAGAATTTTAAAAAATTACATTTATTTATTTTAAAATAACGCTTCCGTAAAAATTTCCCTTCCTCACCAACACTTCCTGGGGACAAGTTCTAAGACTGCCCTGTCAAATGACAGCATGCTGATGTTTATTTTCTCTTCACACCCAAGCGTGCCCACTGTTAAAATTAACAGGCGTTACGACGGGAAGTTGAGATGGTAATAAAAGTCCTACCATGCACATTTGAACCATTCTGCCCATTTTTCTCCAGAATGAGCTAGCTGTGCTTCCTGCTTGTTCTCTCAGTTCAAGCCCTGATTAAAGCTCTTCACTTGCACCAGAGAAATATGAATGGCCCGGGCCAGCACGTGATTCTTGGCACATGACATTCTGCACTCAGCCCAAGTAAACCGTGTAGAAAATGGCTTAAATGGTGCATAACACGTCCATGAACTGGACCTATAAATACTTAAAATAGTTGAGTGCTATTCTTGTACAACTGCAGAGACTTCAAGTTCAAATGCTCAGTTTAGTGTTCTCTAAATGACTGTGTCCCAGGAGCCTCTTTCTCTCACTCTGAAAATCAGCTCTGTCTGCTGACTGGAACTGGACTCTTTGTTTCTCTGACCAGGGTCAGCCAAGGCTTGGTTTGAATCCAGGCAGTTTGCGTTTAGAATGCGGCTTTAGAATTCCAATACCGTCATTCAAAAAGAACATGTGGAAAATGAAACAAGATGGGATCGGGAGGGAGACAAACCATCAGGGGCTCTTAATCTCACAAAACAAACTGAGGGTTGCTGGGGGTAGGGGGGTCGGGAGAGGGTGGTGGGGTTATGGACATTGGGGAGGGTATGTGCTATGGTGAGTGCTGTGAAGTGTGTAAACCTGGCGATTCACAGACCTGTACCCCTGCGGCTAATAATACATTATATATTAATAAAAAAAATTAAAAAGAAAACATGTGGAAATCACTAATTCTGATGCACTGATATGAAAAAGGCAATGTATCACTACATTCCAGGATTCACATTCCGGGAAAGGGAATGATTCTGAAGAGGGAACAGTCACTTGTCCCTTAATGGTCTTTGGCTGAAGGCTCTTGAATTAGTGAAATTTAACCCATGGCATTGTGAGTTAGAAAATCAGGATCCCTAGTGCTATTTTGAGTCAGGCCTTTGAAGTTCCCTGAACTATGGTGTCTGCTTGTCTTTAAAAATGGCTATAATCTTGGGGCACCAGGGTGGCTCAGTGGGTTAAGGCTCTGCCTTCGGCTCAGGTCATGATCCCAGGGTCCTGGGATCGAGCCTCGCATCGGGCTCTCTGCTCAGCAGGGAGCCTGCTTCCACCTCTCTCTCTGCCTGCCTCTCTGCCTACTTGTGATCTCTCTCTTTTGTGTCAAATAAATAAATAAAATCTTTAAAAAAAACGGCTACAATCTCTTTCGGAGGGGATCAGTGCGGAAGACTTCTAAAATATTTAAGCTTCTTAGCAAAAAGGACCAGATGAGGACAAGGATTATCATTATTATTTCATTCACTAGATTTCAGGCAAGAGCCTTAACAATATCATGTAGGGCCTCAAACATAATTAAAAACATTATAGAATTGAAGTGAATGCCCACGGAATTTATGGCAGACTGATGACAATAAAATGGATTTTAGGAAGGAAAAATCTTGTCCAGGCTGGATGCTGAAACACTTCAGACCCCCCCACCTTTTTTCTTTTTTAAACTTGTCTCTACCAGATAGAGAATTAATTCAGTTTCAGAACAAGTTTATTCTTAAAACACGAGAAGCCCATCTTTCCCACAATGCCCTCTGTCATGGCAGTGAAGTGTGAGACCAGTGTACCCATCCCCGAATGCAATAAATTCACCTAGAGGGCCACTGTGCCAATGCCTGCCGACAAGTCCCTTTAGGGGAATGTTTCTAACCCCATTACTAGTATCGAGTCATCACAGCCCTATTCTTTCTCTTTTTATGTATAAGGACAGCAGCTAGGGGAAAGCCCCATTTATCATTCTGCGCTTTTCTTGTGTTCAAGTCCCGGTTTTATTTCTTTTTACTATATTTACCAAAGAGTTGACAAAAGTAATTGTTGTCCCTTGAAATCAGTTGCCGGTCTCCAGTGTCACCCCAGCATGACCTTCTCCACCTGCAGGCTCCAGTGAGCCATTCCCCAGAAGGACACGGCTTCTCCTGGATGGGCAAGGGGCTGCACTCGGTGCTGCTGCGCTTTCTTCAGGGCTCCCTGGTTTGCTGGCTCTGTTTGGTGCCTCATCCCACAGCTCTGACTCCACCCGTTACCCTGTATCTCCCTCTAGTCTGTATTTCCATCCTTTGGGAGCAGCCAATTTCTGAACCCGTCCTGCTTGTCACTTCCACCATCTATGATCTCAATCTGTCTTTTTGGTTTCAGGTTACTTTCGTCCCCATTCCTAATTCCATCTGATTTTCACGTTCGCATTTTCAGCTCTGCCTCCCACCCATCACCTGGCATTCGGGACCCGGCACGGGGACCTGCGTGTCTCAAGGTGCAAACAGAACAAACCCAGAGCTGACCACGGGCAGGAGTCTCACCTGGGCAGGATCCACATCATTGAGCATGACCACAGACGTGCAGTGATAGTCCAGGACCAGTCTCCAGAAGTCTTTCACTGTGTTTGGCAAAGGATGCTGGGTCACTATGAAAGCTGAAGGCTGTTTATAGCTCTGCAAACACAAACAAGAAAGGTCCAGATATACCCAGGAACACAGAAGGGGGGGGAAGCTTTGGTTATCTTGTGCACATGGAAATTTGTGACACGGAAGTCTGGGCACATTTAACAACAGATGAATCCCAGCACCCCTGTCCACACCCAAACAGACTAAATACAGACTGATCTGCGGAATAAGAATGATAAAGTATTCTCACTTCAACACCCAGAAAACTTAATAAGTAGCTCTTAGAAATTTCTTGATGTATCTGCTAGAAAGGCAGTATCGGCCCTATGAGTAAGCATTTTAATGGAGAAAACGTAATTTTACAAAGTAGGTATGATGAAAATACTTCTGCTTTTCCTAAAATTTGTTCGAGGGTCATTTATATGGGTGACGGTGTTACTCATTCCTGTCACAGAAGGATATACGAGCTTTTTACCTCTCTGGAGAGCTTCAAGTAAATTTAAGTACCTTTTTACTGATACCGCACCAACAGAATTCGAGTTTCTATATTAGCCCTGAAAATATCCATTTACTTTTCCCATCAATCGAACAGCAAATGTTCATTCAGTTAGAAGTAAACCGACTGACAGGAAGTAATGAGTTGTGTGCTATCTGTCCTGACAGACCATTTTTCCCCCCGTGTTAATTACTGCCTAAATTAGGAGGACAGGGAATGAAAATAATGCTGCGAACCATATTATCCCACTTCACTGCCTTAGTGACTTAATAGCTGTCTCTCGCTCTCCGGCCAGCGGGTTAAAAATATAAGTGCTCGGAGAGTCCCTGGGACATGTTTCATTTATCAATACCTCCCGACGGGTGGCCTCCGAGAGACCGAGATCATCCGCCCTGACGCAGAAATGTCCGTGGCATCTGGAATGCGCTTTGTGTGGAAGATGGTTTGCTCTTAAGAAAACCAACAAGGGGTGCCTGGGTGGCTCAGTGGGTTAAAGCCTCTGCCTTCGGCTCAGGTCATGGTCCCAGGGTTCTGGGATTGAGCCGGGCATCCGGCTCTCTGCTCTGCAGGAAGCCTGCTTCCTCCTCTCTCTCTCTGCCTGCCTCTCTGCCTACTTGTGATCTCTGTCAAATAAATAAATAAAGTCTTAGTAAAAAAAACAAACCAACCAACAGGGGAGGGAAGAGGAGGGGCTCCCCGTTTCCTTTGGGGCAAGGTGGGGGCAGGGCCCCCGGGCTTACGTCCATGAGCGCGGCGTTGATGTAGTTGCTACTCTCCCCGTCGATGGTGATGAGGAAGGGCAGGCAGCGGTCCGGGGGCAGGATGTCCATGCAGCGGTTCTTCTCGTGGTTCCGCGGCAGCAGCGCGATGCTGCAGTCTTCCACGCGCAGCGTGGGCGTCACCATGTTCAGGGTCTGCGCGACAACACACGGCCAGGGGGGTCACCATCTCACCTTTGCACTTGGGCAGATCTGAGTGTCCTCAGCCGCCGCCTGAAGGGGGCTCCCCGCCTGCGCCCCCCCCCCCCTTAGCCCCCCACGCAGTGCCCTTTTCTCTCCCCTGGGTTTTGTTCACAGACAGCGCCCATCACATGCAAGGGCCACCAGGGATCTGGAGGATTGGACCACATGCCATCTGGTCTGAGGAGGGCTGGACTTCTGGGTGCTTGGGAGGAAGAGGTTGGCTAGGGTTTGACTTAGAGTCAGGTGCACTTAGACCGCCCACCGAGTAGGGTGAGTGGGCCTTGCTGGGTCTAGCAGCACCCATGTTGCACCGTCTGGCTGCCTGCAAAGGGGTTTATGGCTCTGCTAGACCAGTGGCTCTCAACCAGGTCCCTTTGCTCCCAGGGCCCCCTAACAGTGTCCGCGCAGAGTTTTGGTTGTCGCTACTGGTGTGGTGGAGGTCTCCCAGCATCCAGTGAGTAGAAGCCAGGGGTGCCATTAAACATCCTACAGGATCACACCCACAGCCAAGAAGCAGCCGGCCCAAAATGTCAGTAATGCCGAGGCTGATAAGCTCTGTATGGGCTCCAGGGCTGACTTTGATAGACTTCTGAAGGAGCAAAGCCACAGCCAGCTGCCTCTCCCTTTTGCACCACTTACCCGGAACTCCTCTTTAATCTGGCTGGAGTTAGTCTGCGGATCCAGTTTGTTCATGTCATAATACAGAGAGCGAACTTGGGAAGCAGGGACCGAGGTATCTCCACAAAGACAGGCTTCCAGGATGGCATCATGGATAAACACATACTGTTCCTGGAGAAGCAGAGGGCACAAGTTAGTAATAGAGAAACCAGGTGGGTTGCGAGAACTAGGGAACGGCAGACAGCCCCTTGTAAAGACTAGAGAACGGGATAGTGGTCCATCAAAGACAATTCACTCCCGCCACAGAGAAACCAGGTAGGAGGACCTCACCGTCGCGAGGTGGGGATCCCACTGATGCCCACGTGGGATGGCTGGCACGTATCCTAACTGGTTACGCGTGGAGCGAGACAGGAGGAAGGGACACCCGGGCCAGCGCAGAAGCGTGAAACAGATTGATGAAAGCCACACCGATGCTGACAAATCCCAGGGCAAGCACTGTCATGCTACAGTAGCTGTGGCTTATACCTCTGTCATTCTGAGCCCACGAGTTTGGGACTCAGGTGAGGAGAAGAGCAGAATCTCCTGTCTATCCTGAAAAGAGGCATTTGCTAACCAAATCAACAGTGCAAAGAACGTCCAGGAAAACCTGACATCACTATGAAAATAAATAGTTCTGAGCACTTAAAACTACTTCTTTTGAAACATCAATGTGACAATTACCACAGTCCTTACAGGTCCAGGGAAGAGCTCTTGTATGTGTGCGCTAGTCCACAGCTTACAAAAGGGCCCTCTCCTGAACTGGCACAGACTTTCCCTACAATTAATCAATAAACTTTTACCATATTTATTATTGATCTTTAATTACATGAGATGCAAAAAGAGTCTCATTACTTTTTACTTTAATTTATATAAATTATGAGGACTCTTAATTCTCAAAAGGAGTCCAGTCCTTAGAAATAAAACAAGCAGGAAAGGGGATGTGGCAAACATTTGATCGGCTATAAAATACATTTAAAAATACATTACTATCATTATCATCTTTAAAGCAAAGAATCCCTATTCTAGAGAAAAAAGATGATGGAAGTGTTTAGAGTTCCCGCTATTTTTATTTAGGTTATTTGAAAATGGAATTTGGTTTTTATAAACTTGAAACCAGTGGCTTTTGTAAACTTTAATGCAAAATCTAAATGGGAGGGATTCTTATTTAGTCTGCATTCTGCTTTCTTTTTTTAAAAAAAGATTTTATTTATTTATTTGGGAGACAGTGCACATGTGTGGGAGCATGAGTGGGGGGGATGGGCAGAGGGAGAGGGAGAAGCAGATTCTCCACTGAGCAGGGAAACTCACCCCAGGGGGGCTTGATCCCAGGATCCTGAGATCATAACCTGAGCCAAAGGCAGCTGCTTAATGGACTGAGCCACACAGGCATCCCATCATTCTGCTTTATGAATTATTTTTCCTAGGTGGTGGATATAATGCCTACTTAAAACAAGCAAATATTAAGTAAAAATATGAATTTCCTTGGGGCAGGATGTAATTTTATTTTTTTCTCAAACATTTAAATTCCCGATGCACTTTGAATTCTGATCTATAGAAGTACTAGTCAGTACAGACTATTTCTACAAAATGTGCAAATTCCCATGATGCCAAGCCACTGGGCAGAATTTGTAGGGACAGCAGGAGAAGAACCAAGTGTACAGAGATTAGCCTTAAGCCAGCCACTTGGCAAACACCTGGATATTCTCAGGAGTCGTCTTGCTCTGGTAAGTTACTAGCTAGTTTAAAAGACGTTAAAAAAAAAAAAATAGTACCGAATCCTTGAAAGCTTAATATAGAGACTCTACGGGGGCCCTTGGTACAGAAGCATGGGCAAATTTAGACTCCTGGCTGCAGATTCTGTGACCAGGGAGACTCCTGGCCTTTTTTGTTTATGAAAGGAGAAGAGAAAGAAGGGAGGGAGGAAAGAAGAAGGAAAGAGAGATTGCCAGGTTTATCGCTTTTTCTTCTGGGGAGCTTTGAAGAGAGAATTGTCAGTGTTTCTTCCCCGCGTGGCTCTGGGAGGTGGGGCGCGGGGGGCGCTGGGGACCAAGCCCGAGGCTGGGCGGGGAGCAGGACTACCTCTGTCTGCACCATGTTCACCCTCCGGGACCGCAGCTCCCGCACGCAGTTGTAGATGTCAACCACGCCTTCCCTTTCCGCCATGTCCAGCATGATATCGATCACGATGAAACAGCCGGTCCTCCCTGCGCCGGCACTGGGTGAAGAGAGGGCTCTGTCAGCTGAGGAAAAAGGACCCCTGTGCTTCTGCTTCTTTTACATCCTTGCTATGGTGAGAGTCCGATCCCATAACACGAACCATTCTGAAGCATGTCCTTCAGTGCCATTCAGCACCTTCACAATGTGGTGCAACCATCACCTCTATCGCGTTCCAAAATACTGTCATCGCTCCAAAAGAGCCCCAGCACTCCCCGCAGCTCACGGAGCTCCCTTTGAGAGGCTCCGGGCGCTCCGCTTACCTGCAGTGCACCACCAACGGGCCTGCGTTAGGCGGGCTCTTGGATTTGACCTGCCGGACGAACCCCAGCAGCCCTGTGGCATGATAGGGGACCCCGTGATCCGGCCAGCCAGTGAAGTGAAACTGTCTGATCTCGCGGATTTCATGAACACCTCTCTGCCATCGGTCGGTGAGCAGGGCAAGGAAGAGAATAAAGCAAAATAAATGATGAGCAACCAGGAGAAGGTCAAGTGGGCCGAAACAGTAAGCCTAGGGCTAGGAAGCTAGGCTTTGCCGGGAGAAGGTCGTTCTTAGATTTAACACACACTTGGGAAGCCTTATTCCAGGTGGGAAGATGTTGGGGGGGGGTGCAAGGGGGGGATGTTTGGGGGAAAATGCTAATTTACAGGTGCAACTGTAGCAAATGAGTGCATCTCTGATTCCTCGAAATTCCTTTCTACAAAGTGGGCTCTAACAATTTGCGTGTCACTTAGAGCCTGTGGTGTGAAGTACAAGTCCACAGAGAGAGGCACAGAAGAGAGACCTGAAGGAATTCAAGGGTATTTGTAGGCTTGAGACCAGCTACCAAAATGCAGGAGGAACGTGGTTTAGCTCTTCCGTATTCTGGTACCTTCTCACACCAGGCACTCGAGCAGAGCACACGCTGTGCGTGCACAGAGAATGTCCCTGAAAGAATGAATGAGGACCACTTTCCAACTAGAGAGGCCAGAGAAGGAATTTTCATTTGTACCTCAAGTTTTTTGGGCTTCTCTTTCTAATTTGGATAAACATTAACTCCATTCAGCTAATCACCAACCATCGGAGTGAAGGCAATGCTGCAAACATGACTCTAGATGCTGGGGACACAGAGCTATGAGACAGTGTTTCCTGTCTTCAAGTGGCCAAAATGATGGGCTTGTGGCAAAGAGGCAGGGCAGCAAATGTCTACCATGGAAATCAAGAGCCATTTTCCCTGGAATTCTGTTAGATCAGTAAGTTGAAGAGGAAGGGTTGGCTCCCTCCTGAACTGAATGGAAGACAGAAGGAAAAAAAGACTTGAAGAGCTTTTTTTTTTTTTTACTTTACTCTTGTTTTGAATAGAATAAAGTTGATTTATATCCATCAGTTTTTTTTTTTCTGTGAACCCATGTATTAAGACTGTGTTGTAAAATAGAAATCTGTTTTGGAGAAAACATTACTTCCAAAATCAAGGAGGGATTTATAAACCTGGGATCAAATTTGACTTTCTCCTTTCTCTTATTTAGTGACCACTTACTGAATACCATCTCTGTGTTGGGCCCTGAGTTTGGTTTTATTCTATCTTAATATTAAATACCCACTAACCCTGTCACATTTGCTATTGGCCATTGTTTACACATGCTTAGCTAAGCAAAGAAGAAATGCAGATTTTTTTTCTAAGAAATTCAGAATACTTAATGTGTCGAGAAAGACTAAAAGATGCAAACAATTAGGGTTTTTTTTTTTTAAGATTTTATTTATTTATTTGACACAGAGAGAGAGGCAAGCAGAGGGAGAGGAGGGGGAGGGAGAAACAGGCTCCCAGCTGAGCAGAGAGCCTGATGCAGGAGCTTGATCCCAGAACCCTGGGATCATGACCTGAGCCAAAGGCAGACACTTAACCATCTGAGCCACCCAGGTGCCCTGCAAATAATTACAGATTTTAAGATGAGACTTGTGTTCTATCAAGGTGTCAATATGCCTTAGTTTAATAACCCACAAATTCTGAAACTTAATTTCTTTTTGAAAATCATGCTATTCGTTAATGGAGTTTAAGTATTAAGGAATTAAGCCATCAGGGATTCAGAAATGATAATCTACATTGTCATCTACTAACTATGCTCTGTGACTCCAGAGTAATTTTACTCAATGGTTAGGAGTCCATATCTCTTATCACTTAAACCATGATAACATTTTGGCCAAGCCCAAAGTCTCCACCAGAAGAAAAATTGTTGAGCCTGTTTCACCCTCCAACCCCCTAGGGAAGCTCCCTTGACCTTTATATATGACTGGGGCAGGGGTGGTTCCATGAAGCAGGAAAACCTGTAATAAATATTTATTTATTCCCAAGAGGACCAAAGGGCATTTGTTTATTTTTTGAGATCTTCACTTCCTAGCTGTGGTAGATTTTATCTCCAGCATCCTCCAAATCCGGAACTCCAGCCATCAGGAGATGGCCCCCAACTGATCTCTCTTAAGACTCATTTTCTGAGCAAGGTAAATGTCAGTTTCTGGCATGCAGAAAACGTTTTCCTAAAATAAGCCTGTACCCTCTAAAATGTTCACCATTGACAAGATTAGCAAAGGCAATTGCTTCTGAGCCAGCTCTCCTTCCTGTTCATCAACATGGCAATTTCTCCTTTTGCTGTTCTGTAATATATTTTGGGGAAAATCTGAATATCCCAACTTGATATCAATTATATTTTTAATTTCCTTTTCACTACAGCAAGTATTAATGCCACATAAGCAGGTGATATTTCTTTCATTTTCCATGGAAATACAATCAGAAGGAAGAAGCCAAGACATGACAGCGCTTAGCTCCAAGTGGGGGCTTCATAAACATTTGTGGAATGAATCAATGATCAACTACATATTCTGCCTTTGAGAAGCAGGCCCACATTCCCACTGCCTCCTCTCTGGCACCTCCTGGGAAAAGAGATTTTGGTGGCCCTTGTCAGCTTCCTTTCCGCCAGGATAGTCAGGGATCGATTCACCGGGCAGCCTACACCCATGGAGACTTTTGAGCTCTGTCTTCTTCCAGACATGATGGCAACTTTGTTATTTCAAATCTATCTAGCTTTGAGTCATCGGTTGGGGGAGAAAGGAAAGATGACAATCCCATGCCAAACAAGAGCTCATCAGTTTCAGATTGAAACATGTCTGCTTGTTTCGCAGAGTAGAGACCAAATCCATTTTTCACCTTGGGTCCCTTGATGCAACATCCTCTCAAAACAGAATCAGAATGGCAGGCCTCTCAAAGTATATACTTGACTGTTTTGTTTTTTTCCCTTTCTCTTCTAATGAGAAAGTTTAAAACCTACCAGAAGTGATCCACGGAAGTGCTAATGATTTGTGTTCCTTAAAGATTTCAATTGCCCAGTTAGAAAATCACTAACATGTCATTTTGATTTCCCCCAAACCCTTAATAAGCTCCTCATCCTTCTCTTCCCTCCACCGGCGATTTGCTGGTTGTCTGATGACTAAAATCACTGAGTATTTCAGAAACATTTCTGTGCAGCTGGGAATGTAGGAGAGTACAATAAGAGGTTAAAAAAAAGAGCAAAGCAACAAACAAACCCTTCCTTTAGCAACAGAGATGCGTTTTCAGCTTATTAGAGAGCTGACTATTGTTCAAAGAACTCTATGTTTAAGTGATGGCTTTGGATGATTTTATTTTTTCTAAAAAAAAAATTGAGGGTCTTTTATCACTATCTGTTTTAATGCACTTATTCATGAGTGCTCTTGCCAAGAGCTATACAAAAATCCTCCACATTTTTTTCTCCAATCCTGCCTAAGAAGGAAAAAAAAAAAAAAAAGACATCAAAGTGTGAGGTTCAGAACTTGAAGAATTGAGTCAACCAGAACTCCACATTCTTTGAAGTCTCCAAGCCTCTTGCCTACTTATTAAAAAAGACAGGCTAAGGGAAAAAAATGCTAAATAGTATGAGAAACAGATTAAAATAAACTAAAGTCTTTTCAGCCTTGTGTTTCTATGACAAATATGGATTTGAAAACTGGATATGTAGTTCAAAACATCAGGGTAAATTAGCCAAAAAGCAGTGGTTGCCATCTCCTTGATTTTCCAAAACTCGTCTTGTTAGTCCAAAAAGTGCATTTAGATGTGAGGAAAATGAGAGAGGAAGGCCAAGAGCCAACTGCCCCGCAGTGCACTTACAGCCCAGGTCCTCCGAGGTGATCTGTTGTTACTGAATGAGTGCAAGCTTTCACAGAACCAATTTGCCACAAAATTGTTATGTCTGGTGCAGGACTCCACTATGGGGAATCAGCTCTTGGTGGAAAAGTCTGTGGACCTCCGACACAAAACTGTGTGTCCCCTTCATCAAAGGCAAGATGAGGATTGGAAGGCAGCGTGTTTCTCCCCAAGGCCTACCTGTGCCACTTCTCTGGATGGACTGCAGTTTGCTTCACCTCCGGCCCCTCCCTATGTCAGCAGAAAGAGGGGGAATAAGGAAATTCCCTGTTATGCCCTACAGTGCTTCCAAGAGAAGAGGCCCCATGCACATGGGATGAGGCAGAGTAGAGCCACAGCACAGCATTCATGACCCAACACCAGCAGGTACATAGGCTAAAACCAGTATGAGAGTGAGGATGAATGAAAGGACTGGTTCATGCAAGCGCATCCCGTGTCTACTTCGGTGTCCAGGTAGGTCCCTGCCCCCTGCAAAATCCATCGGGCCTGAAAAGCCTCAAGGGGGAAGAGAGATTCCAGGAGAGGTTAGGACCTGTGTCTCAGCACTGATACGCACTCACCACTGAGAAACCCGTATGCACATAGGACAGGAAGGACATTTATCAAACTGTGAACAAAGGAAGAGAGGCGGGCCGGACAATGTCAACCAGGTTCAATAGAAAAGGGAGAGAGACAGATCGGCCTTATCTTTTGATTTAGTAGCCACATAGAGATTCCTATGAAATGGGAATGACTCGCTTCAAAGATGGAGCAGAGCTATAATAGAATCGGAGGTAAGATGAAGGTGGAGGCATCACTAGTTAGAGCCTACCTGCATTCAGGTGCAACCCCACAGAAATTATCCCAGGGAAGTTAATGAGGCTCGTCTCACCAACATCGGACCGTAGCTTTTTAAAGTCGTGCGAAACTTACCTTTTCAACAGCGAATGTTCTTATCACATATTCCGCCAGGAGTTCTGTTTCAATGAGGGTGACTTTAATGTCTTTGTATATCTCTGTGTCGTCGGGCCAGTATTTGCAGCATTTGACCTTTGGAAAACACAAAGGAAATGAAGGGTTTAGGGTGTTTCATTGTTTTGTTTTCTCTTTGGGAGCTCCCCAAATGATGGGTCACAGTGAGATTTATAGGAGAAAGTTTTTGCACACAAAAGCAGAGTGAAGCTGCACATTTAAGAAGGAGGTTAATTTTTAGATCACTTGTGTTTCTTTTCTCACC
>PISX010016315.1:0-46925 GCA_004024625.1 Mellivora capensis
GAGTCCATAGTCTCTCATGGTTCATCTCCCCCTCCAATTTCCCTCAACTCCCTTCTCCTCTCCATCTCCCCATGTCCTCCGTGTTATTTGTTATGCTCCGCAAATAAGTGAAACCATATGATAATTGACTCTCTCTGCTTGACTTATTTCACTCAGCATAATCTCTTCCAGTCCCGTCCATGTTGCTACAAAAGTTGGGAATTCATCCTTTCTGATGGAGGCATAATACTCCATAGTGTATATGGACCACATCTTCCTTATCCATTCGTCTATTGAAGGGCATCATGGTTCTTTCCACAGTTTGGCGACCATGGCCATTGCTGCTATAAACATTGGGGTACAGATAGCCCTTCTTTTCACCACATCTGTATCTTTGGGGTGAATACCCAGTATTGCAATTGCAGGGTCATAGGGAAGCTCTATTTTTAACTTCTTGAGGAATCTCCACACTGTTCAGAGTGGCTGCACCAACTTGAATTCCCACCAACAGTGTAAGAGGGTTCCCCTTTCTCCACATCCTTTCCAACACACATTGTTTCCTGTCTTGCTGATTTTGGCCATTCTAACTGGTGTGAGGTGGTATCTCAATGTGGTTTTAATTTGAATCTCCCTGATGGCTAGTGATGATGAACATTTTTTCACGTGTCTGATAGCCATTTGTATGTCTTCATTGGAGAAGTGTCTGTTCATATCTTCTTAATTTTCTTAAGGAGATTATTAAGATCCACATTATACAGTTTTCCTAAATTCACAAAAGCAGATTGCTTGGTTCTAACCCCCATCAATTGATTTCAGTTACTTTCCCCTATTATGTGACAGTAACTCTTATTTCCATCTAATCCCTATATGTACAATTGTCTCAAATTTTTATTAATCAATAATTTTTAATTTGCTTTAAAAGTCAAAGATGATGACATCTAGACAGAATATATTGACTTATTCAACTGAGTCCAGCAGACAGCCCACTCCTTGGCAGCTTTTTTTTTTTTCTTTCAGAAAGAAAACATGGGGAGAGCCCAACTAGGCCTATTGTGTGTATGTAAAAGTAGGTGTATGAAGAAGTAATGTGTTTATTTTTATAATATAGCAAACAAAGTGATTATTGGCATTGAAAGATATTCCCAGGTAGTGAGTGCAATCTCATGAGTCATTTTTTAAAATTATTACTTTTATTCTTTAACTTTACAAATACTGTTTATTTCACTGAAACCCAGAAGCAGGGAAGGGGCATGTGAGTGTCTGGTAGACCATACCTAAGAGAGCATGTTGACAACAGTGACATAGAAAGCCTGGGTGCTGACAGTCGGCCATCTTGTCACTACCACAGTGCTGTCCAGCTGCCCAAGGAAAAGACGTGGATGAAAGTCTCTGTGACAAAGGTGTTGTAGATGCTAGGAAACATCAGTAGGAGTACTTCTGGCAGAAAACTAGGTCATAGCATGTTATCATCCAGACCTATGCACATATAACAATGTAATGGACCAGACTGATGTTGAAATCATTGCTCATCAGGATATACATCAGTCAAACTCAAAAGCCCAGAGTTCAAACCCAAAGGGGATTTCAGCAGGACACAGTGAGCTCGGGGTTGGTCCAGCCCAGAGCAGCAACCATGATCTTGTGCTCCTCCATGCCTTCATCAAGGACATGACAAGTTTTAGGTCTCTCAGGTCTGTTACATCCACTCTCACTTCATGAACTCTCCAATGAAGTCATAGATGCCACCTCCCAGGTGGGGAAAAAATGGCCAAGGACAGCATCTTGCATGGCTGCACAAAGAAGTGGGTGACCCTAGCCTGCATGCCTTTCCAGAAGGTGGTGTACACAGACAGGCTGCTGTACTTGTAGGTGATGAAGTAGGGGAAGTAGACCAGGGTGAAGCAGCTCCCGACGTGGAACAGGGTCAAGTTAGGCTCATTTGGCCTGGTGCCCAAAACTGGGCCTAGATCCCACCTGTCTCCCCTGTGACCCACATGGCTTTCCTCACAGGAGTCATTTTAATGTATGCTGTTCCAGAAGCAAGGCATTCCTACTCCTACCAACATGAGAGCCAAGACACATTTTCTAGGAATATTGAATCAAATCATTGCGAATTTTTGAAAAAAAAAATCTGTTATAATCACATGCTGCTTTAGGATAAGCTGAACAATAACAATGTATACAAAAGCAAATGTGGACAAATTTAACGACATTTTAAAGTTATATAGCATTATTATGGGAGTAAATAGTACAATAATTTTGAAATCTGGGAATCAGAATACTTAAGAATCATTAAAATTTTAGAAGCCCTGATCTACCTCAGTATATTAAATCATGGGAGCAGGACAGGAATTAAATTTTTTAAAATACATTTTATTTATTTATTTATTAGAGAGAGCACAAGATGGGGAGAGGCAAGGGAGAGGAAGAGACAAATGCCCTGCTGATCAGGGTGCCTGACACTGGGCTTGATCCCAGGACCCCAGGATTGTGACCTGAGCTGAAGGCAGATGCTTAACCAACTGAGCCACCCAGGTGCCCCCAGAAGTTACATTTTTTTAAATTTCCCTGATTATTCTGATATAGCTGGTCCCCTTGAATAGCATTTGGAAATCACAAAAGTTTCAATTTTTAAATTTAGGAAAGTAATTTTATATTCTTATGAATAAAGTGTCAAATATTTTTCACTATATTAAAAATTGTTTTAAAATTTGCCTGGATTTTAACATGGATTATATAGAATCCGTTTAATTTGTTCTCTTTTTTCTAGTTATTACCCATTAATTTAAAAAAATTTTAAATTTAAATTCAGGTTAGTTAACGTATATTGTTAGTTTCAGGGTTAGAATTTAGCGATTCATCAGTTACATATAACAGCCACTGTTCATTGCATTAGTGCTCTCCTAATGCCCATCACCCAATTATCCCATCCCCCCACCCACCTCCCCACCAGAAACCCATCTATTATCTTTTATTGAATCTGTCCTCTCTATTGTATCTTTCACAGTCTTCCTAAGTAGATCTGGAAAAGTAAAATCCATGAATTAAATTGTTGGAAAAAAATGTACTACTATAATTACAAACTTCTGGAAAGATGCAGAAGCAAATAATTTTGTGTGCATGAAAGATATATTTAACCTAGATTTTTCATCTGTGTTCATGTTAGATATCTAAAATAACATATTTTTAAAAAAAAAGCTGATATATTCATGTATTTAAGTCTATCGTACATACGAGTTTCATTAACACATGAGTAAAACAATGGGTAAAGTATAAAATATCATGGATTAATGTGATTACTGTTATCAAGGAAAATGATAGAGGTGATGTAGGTTTTGTTTTTTAAAAACATTCTAGAAATGGTAATTAGAAGATTTAGCAATGAGTTGTTTTTGCCAAATGCACAGATTTTGTGTTACTTGTAGTTTGGAAGTGAATAGAGTTATGAATGATAAGAAATCTTATCCAAATGGCAGATTATCCCATGTGCAATAAGTTATTAAGCATCTTTTTGGCATTTTATTTTAATGTTCTCCTGGTGGACTCTGATAAATAATTTCTTTAAACCATTAAAAATTCAGTTTTCTTCTATTTTTCATTATATATTGCCTATTTTATCAGATACTAATATTGTGACCTATACAATCATTTCAAAAAGCAGATCTTTGAATTTTTAACTTCCTATTGTCTAGTATTCTATTTAATTAAAGAAAAAGACGTTAAGCATATAGTTATATGCTTTTTACTGTGATAGTGGGGAAACTATGGAATATAAGGCAATTCTTTTAGAGACTCACAAGTGTTCATACATACATTAAATAGAACCCAAAGTTAAGAAATTTTTTAAGGAAAAGTTACTGGTTCTCTCCAGCCAGCACTTATTTTAATGCAGAGAATTATAAAGAATTATACTAACCTCTCATCTAAGCTAAAACAGTGCTATTAATCCCTAGATGGTGACAGTGCCTTAATGTAATTAACTGTGTAATTATTAGTTTAGGAACTAGCCACTTTAACCTTGGCAATGTTTTTTCTCTAGTATTCTTTTGAGTTTCCACTGGTATGGGCATCACAGAAAACATTGCCTGTCTTCAATAAAGTAACTGTGAAATAAATATTTGAACCAGAAAGCTTTCTATTGACCCAGACATAGAAAATTAATCCTCCACAGAATACTTAGAACTGAGCAGAATGTAATGGTGTCCAAAAAAAAAAAAAAAAAAAAGTAAAAAACATCAATACAAAACAAACTTTATTTTCTTTCAGCTTATGGATTCATACATATGAAAAACAGAGTATTTTTTTTCATGGAATATGTTCAAGTTTTTGGTATATACCATATAAAATATTAAAAACAGTACTGTTTTACAGTGCCTCTGGATAATTATGTGCCTCTTATAAAGACTATTTTATTACAGAATTTAAAATGAACACATCTGTTTGATAATTTACAAATACTTGCACAAGATAAAAAATAAAAAGAAATCTTTGGTCAGTTTCCAGCTTTAAAAATAAAAGATATTTATGTTTCCTCTATTATGTCATTCTTTCAGCACCAAATTGGTTATAGAAAATACTCATCCCTATATTCATTAAGAAAGATATGCATTATTGCCCCAATAACTCAGAATTGAGACCTGAGTAGCAGTTTTTGACTCTGAAGAAATTTGAAAGCACATATGATTCCCTTTATTGCCATATCAAGCAGTTCATAACACCTCACTGATAGATTTAATTGTTCATGCTCATTAATTTTTTTGATTCAGTGTCCTTTCATTTTTATACCTGAAGGACTTCATGTTCTAAAACAAAGTTGGAAAGTGAAAACATACAACAAAAGTTGTCATTCTCTACAAGAATGAAATGAAGCTTCTTCTCTCTGAAACAAATGTAACAACATGTATATCTTCATGGAGCTGCCAAACCGAATGGTGATATGGCCAATTCATTCTTTTCAGTTGTCTTCATGATGGATCCATGGGCTTTGTCGTTTCTAAGCTGGAATTTTTTTACCTACTGAAGTTGGACAATTCCAGCAACTCCCATAAAATCTCCCTGTTTACTGACCTAGTTAAATGACATGCTTACCTTTGTAGAAACAAACAATAATCCCTCTTCCACACACTGAAACACACACCTTAACAAATCTGTCAATCACTAGAGCTGAAGAATTCTATATTATCTTTCATGCTTAACTAGAAAAAAGCCATAACACAAATAAAGGAACATTCTTTTTCAGACATCGGACATCTTGTCAATTCAAATACTGTCAAGAATTAAGAAGATAAACCACCTGATTTAAAAGTACAAAAACGAAAGGTAAAAATTTAAGAGCCCAAAGAGATGTAACTGGAAAATTTATGTGGACAGTCTGAGTGGTAGGCCTTGTAAGCAGGTATGTTGTTCCATATTTGTTAAGGGGAAGTTTATTATCAACACCTAAATTCTACAACTTCATTGTCTTTTTAAAAGCTAACAGCAGTGTTTTCATTGTGATGCTGAATGCTTGGAAAGGCCAGGCCTCATCAGTTCTAAGGAGTGCTCTGTGACTTATACTCTGTATTTATACCCTGTATAAATAGGCTGAACACAAAACATCACTGCATTTAAAGTGTTCCCTTACACTTCCTCCAAATGATCTGTTTCTTTCCATTTACTCATGAATGAAAAATTGGATTCTTTGTTTTTCTGCAATCACTTTATTGTCACAAAATAGTTCAGGATTTTCCCCCATTTTCTCTTTGTCTCCCACGCCTTAGCTTCTTCCATGGATTTAAAACATTCAAAACTATCATTATATAGTTCTAGGAACTAATGTTCTTGTTTTGATAAAAAAAAAACAAGTACTATGGACAATGATGTAGCTAAGGTTTACAGTGACTTCACTTCCATGTGAGTAAATATTATGATAAATGGTATTAAAGGTTTATTAAATAAGTGGATGTTCTTTTTTTCATCTGACTTTAAATTCCAGCATCACTCTATGTTAAGCAGTAAACCAGGATTTCTAATGATGAGTTCCTGCAGTCTAAGTCCACATGGACAGTAGCAGAGACTGGTATTTGGGGTCATTTAACACAACAAAATGTACCTGAACTAGAAATGGCAGAGGAGACTGGCTTGGGGGTATTTCAGTTGCTGCCAAACATTCAGAAGTATACGACCGAGACGATGAATCTTCTGAGGATATTTTACCTGTCTTATGAATGTTTTATTATGTTTCACTTGTAGTTTTTTGCTGTTTTAGCCATCATGAGAGATCACCAGTTCTTTGATGATAGTTTTGTATTCTAATTGTTTTTTCTCTGCTGTCACTATTTTAGTAAGTGCATATTGGTTCCACAGTAAGGGGATTATAGATATGCACCAACATGAAAATTCCTACAAACTTTGCCAAGAAGCATGTTCAACTTTGAATAGTTGAAACTTATCTGTTGATCATATATATCCATGGAGATAGATATGTGTATAGATAGATATACAGATCTATCTCCATTTCCTTTCAACTGTTTACAAAGGAAAACATACCATACCATACAGACTAACAATCTTAGAGTTTAGAATATTAAAATTTACATTTACATTTAGAATATTAAAATACAGGGGTGCCTGGGTGGCTCAGTCCAGCTCCAAATGACTTGGGCTTTCTGTGAATTTTTATATATTTTAAAGATTTTAATTATTTGAGAGAGAAAGAGAGAGCACATGCATGTACACACGAATGGTGGGGAAGGGCAGAGGCAGAGGGCCAGAGAGAATCTCAAGCAGACTCCACACTGAGCACAGAGCCTGATTTGGAGCCCAATCCCAGGACCCTGAGATCATGACCTGAGCTGAAAATTCATAGAAAGCCCAAGTCATTGGTCTGTAGATATGGATTTCTATGAGTTGAAAATTCAAATTGGACCTATTTGTTTTGAACGAAATTTCTCTTCTGTTAATCAAATTTCTACATAGGACATTTCACTTATATTCCACTAAGAACAGTAACACTGAATAATTGAGTTCTTTTTTAAATGGACAGTTGTCTTTAAAAATGTCTGTAGTATTGTCAACTTGGAAAAACAATTTAAAGCTGTGCAAATTAAAAGATACTAAAACATGGTACATGTTTTATTTATATGATCAATCTTCTATATAGTGGGACACCATATAATTGTCTTTGATGAGTTACTTTATTTTCTCACAAAATATTTTGTCAAAAAATAAATATATGGTAATTTAGATTTTTGAGAGCCCCATGTGTTAGAATTTTTCAATGGAGCTCTTTTCTTTCTGACAAGCCAGCAAAGTTTTAAGATATTTTCAATTTGAAAGGTCAGAAATTAACATGCACCTATATAGAATTTCATTCAGCCAAATGCCTTTTTTCTCATATGACAAACTTCTCAAATCAAAGTAAAATAAAACAAATAGTCACAGTATTTAAGGATTAAAGTTACTGTTCAATTTTTCTATGGAAATATTATAAGCAGATATAAAATTTAGCCAGGTGGCTCAGTTGGTTAAGCGGCTGCCTTCAGCTCAGGTCATGATCCCAGCGTCCCGGGATCGAGTCCCACATCGGGCTCCTTGCTTGGCAGGGAGCCTGCTTCTCTCTCTGCCTCTGCCTGCCACTCTGTCTGCCTGTGCTCGCTCTCTTGCTCTCTCTCTCTCTGACAAATAAATAAATAAAATCTTTAAAAAAAAGTGTTTTAAATTTAGCCATTCTGATTTCTCTTTTAACCTTTATGGGTCTAATTTTAATAGTCATACATACTACAATTTGGAGTCTATCATTGCTTGCCTAAGTCATTTTCATTCTGTATACCACTGAAATAGAAAAGGTGACATAATAACTTCAAATTGTAATTAATCTGCCATTATGCATTCATAGATTAAAAAATGTGACTGTTTTTTTTTTTTTTTTTTTTTTTTTTTTTTTTTTTTTTTTTTTTTTTTTTTTTTTTAAAGATTTATTTATTTGAGAGAGAGGCAGTGAGAGAGAGCATGAGCGAGGAGAAGGTCAGAGGGAGAAACAGACTCCCCGCAGAGCCGGGAGCCCGACGCGGGATGACGCGGGACTCGATCCCGGATCTCCGGGATCATGACCTGGGCGGAAGGCAGTCGTCCAACCAACTAAGCCACCCAGGCGTCCCAAAAAATGTGACTGTTTTAATAAGTCTAGTAACTGTCACCATACATAGTTATAATTTTTTATTGTGGTAAGAAATTTTAAGACCTAATCACTTAGCAACTTTAAAATACACAATAGGGGCGCCTGGGTGGCTCAGTGGGTTAAAGCCTCTGCTTTCAGCTCAGGTCATGATCTCAGGGTGTGGGATCGAGCCCCACATCGGGTTCTCTGCTCAGTGGGGAGCCTGCTTCCTCCTCTCTCTCTCTCTCTGCCTGCCTTTCTGCTTACTTGTGATCTCTCTGTCAAATAAATAGATAGAATCTTTAAAAAAATAAATATATTTATTTAATAAATAATAAATAAAATATTTATTTTATATTATTTTATCTTTATATATTTATAAAATATATTTTATATTATTTTATCTCTGTTCAGCAGGGAGCCTGCTTCCCCTCTCTCTGCCTGCTGCTCTTCCTACTTGTGATCTCTCTCTGTCGAATAAATAAATAAAATAAAATAAAAAAACATAAAATATACAATAGAGTATTATTAACTATAGTCACTATTATATATATTACAGCCCCATGACTTCTTTACTCTGAAACTGAATTTGTACCTTTTGACCACCTTCATATTTGGCCATGCAACCCCCGCTCCTGACAACTACCAACCTGTTCTATTATGAGCTAAGTTTTTGTTTTATTTCTGTTGCTTTTAGATTCCACATATAAGTGAGACCATACAGTATTTGTCTATCTCTAATTTATCTCACTCAGCATAATGCACTCAAGGTTTTGATTTGCATTTCCCTGAGGATTAGTAATACAGAGGATCTTTTCATATGTCTGTTACCCATCCTCTTTAGATGCCAGGTCCTAATAAAAGCCATTTATTAATCTCATATTTTTGGTGGTGGTGTTACATTGTGTAAGTTCTTTATATGTTTTGGATATTAACCCCTTACTGCATATATCATTTACAAATACCTTCTCCTATTCACTGGGTCACCTTTTTGCTTTGTTGATGGTTTTCTTTGCTGTGCTAAAGCTTTTTATTTCAGTGTAGTTCCAAGAGTTTATTTTACTTTTGTTTCCCTTTCCTTATTAGACGTATTCATACATATGCTGCTAAGGCCAATGTCCAAGAGACTACTGCCTATATTTTCTTCAGGTGTAAGGTCTTATATTTGGATCTTTAATCCATTTTGAGTTCATTTTTGAATATGGTGGAAGGAAGTAATCCATTTTCATTCTTTTGCACATATTTGTCTGGTTTTCCCAGCACCATTTATTGAGGAGAATATCATTTCCCCCTTGTATATTCTTGCTTCCTTTGTCACAGATTAATTGACCAGATCAACATGGGTTTAATGCTGGGCTCACTATCCTGTTCTATTGATCTATGTCCATTTTTGTGCCAGGACCCTACTGTTTTGATTTTTATAGTTTTATAGTACATCTTGAAATCTGAGATGATTATTATTCTTTCTCAAGACTGCTTTGGCTCTTTGGGGTCTTTCTTGGTTCCATACAAATTTTAGAATTATTTGTTACACTTCTGTGAAGACTGCTGTTGGTATTTTGATAAGGAATGCACAGAATCTATAGATTGTTTTGAATAGTATAGACATTTTAACAACATTAATTCTTCCAATCCATGCAATGTCTTTCATCAGTGTTTTATAGGTTACAAACTACAGTCTTTCACCCACTTGGTTAAATTTATTCTTAAATATTTTCTTCTTTTAGGTCCAGTTGTGAGATTGTTTACTTACTTTTTCTGCTCTTTCAGGAATGCAACAGATTTCTGTTATTTTTGTATCCTACAACATTATGGAATTATCAGTTCTAAGAGTTTCTGGTGGAATCTTTAGAATTTTCTATACATAGTATCATGTCATCTGCAAATAGTGACAGGTTTGGTTCTTGCTTACTAATTTGGATGCCTTTTCTTTTTTCCCTTTTGTCTGATGCTACAGTGAAGATTTCCAGTGCTATGTTCACTAATAATGAGAGTGAACATTCTTGTTTTGTTCCTGATCTTAAAAAGGTTTCCATCTTTTACCATTGAGTATGATGTTAGCTGTGGGTTTTTCATATATAGCCTTTTTTATGTTGTCTTATGTTTTCTCTAAACCTGTTGAGAGTTTTGATCATGAATGGATGCTGTGCTTTGTCAAATGCTTCCTCTACATCTACTGAAATGATCATATGTTTTTTATCCTTTCTCTGGTTAATGTATGTCATTATTTTGTGGCTATTGAACTATAATTGCATACCTAAAGTAAATCCTACTTGATCTTGGTGGATTATTTTTTTATTTTTTTAAAGATTTTATTTATTTATTTGACACAAGTAGGCAGAGAGGCAGGCAGAGAGAGAGAGGGAAGCAGGCTCCCTGCTGAGCAGAGAGCCTGATGCAGGGCTCAATCCCAGGACTCTGGGATCATGACCTGAGCTGAAGGCAGAGGCTTTAACCCACTGAGCCACCCATGCACCCCTTGGTGGATTATTTTTTAAAGTATTGTTGAATTCAATTTGCTAATTTTGCCGTGGATTTTTTATATCTATATTTATCAGATATATGCACCTGTAGGGGTTTTGTTTTGTGTTGGGGATGTTGTTGTTGTTGTTTTAGTGTCTTTGTTTTTAGTATTGGGATAATGTTGTCCTTATAGAATTAATTTGGAAGTTTTCCTTTTTCTTCTATATTGGTTTATATTGGTATATAGTTTGAGAAGGATAGACATATACACTCTTCTTTAAATGGTAAAATTCATCTGTGAAACCATCTGCTCTGGGACTCTGTTGGGAGGTTTTTTGTTTGTTTTTTTATTGATTCAATTTCATTACTAGTAATTGGTCTGTTCAGATTTTCTACACTATTCCTTCCTGATCTGGCATATAATGCATTATAATATTCCCTTGTAGTCCTTTCTCTTTCTGTGGTATTGTTATTTATTCTTCTTCATTTATGATTTTATTCATTTGAGTCCTCTTTATTCTCTGTTTGGCTAAAAGTTTACCCACATCGTTAATCTTTTCAAAGAACCAACTCTCAGTTTCATTGATCTTTTCTATTGTTTTTAAAATCTTCATTTCCATTATTTCTGCTCTAATCCTTTGTTATTTCCTTCTACTAGCTTTGGGCTTTATTTGTTCTTTTTTCTCTAGCTCCTTTAAGTGTAAGTTTAGGTTTTTAATTTTTTTCCTGTTTCTTGAGGTAGGGCTCTCACTGTCAGCTTTCCTCTTAGAACTGCTTTTGCTGCATCCCAAAGATCTCCAGACTGTTGTTTTCGTTTTCATTTGTCTCCTCGTATTATTTGATTTCATTTTTAATTTCTTTTTGACTAATTCATTGTTTAGGAGCATGTTAGCCTCAATGTATTTGTGTTCTTTCCATATTTTTTTCTTGTGATTGATTTCTAGTTTCATAGCATTGTGGTCAGAAAAGATGCTTCATAACTATTTCAGTCTTATTAATTTATTAAGACTTGTTTTGTGGCCTAATGTGATCTGTCCTGGACAATGTTCCATGTGCACTTGAAAAGAATGTGTATTCTGATTTTTTGAAATGAACGTTCTGTATATATCTGTTAGGTTCAACTGGTCTAATGCATCATTTAAAGCTACTATTTCCTGGTTGATTTTCTGTCTGGATGACCCACCCATTGATATGTGAGGTGTCCCCTATTATTATTGTATTACAGGGAATTTCCCCCTTGATGTCTGTCAATATTTGCTTTGTGTATTTAGATGGCTCTATGTTTGGTTGTATAGGTGTTTATAATTTTTATGTCCTCTTCTTGGATGATCCCCTTTATCATTATTTGGTTCCCTTCTTTGTCTCTTGATACATACAATCTGTTTTAAAGTCTCTTTTGGCACATATAAGTATTGCTGCCCTATTTTTTTTTCTTATATTTGCATGGTATGTTCTTTCATCCCTTTATTTTCAGTCTGTGTCTTTAGACATGAATGAATCTTTTGTAGGCAGCATATTGATGGGCCTTGTTTGTTTTCCTGTTCAGTCACCCCATGTTCTTTTTTTTAATTTTTTTAAGATTTTTATTTATTTATTTGACAGAGAGAGATCACAGTAGACAGAGAGGCAGGCAGAGAGAGAGAGAGAGGGAAGCAGGCTCTCTGCTGAGCAGAGAGCCCAATGCGGGACTCGATCCCAGAACCCTGAGATCACGACCTGAGCCGAAGGCAGCGGCTTAACCCACTGAGCCACCCAGGCGCCCCACCCCATGTTTTTTTAATGGAGCACTTAGTCTATTTACATTTATAGTAATTATTAGTAGGTATGTCTGTAGTGCCATTTTGTTCATTGTTTTCTTGTTTTTGGAGTATTTTTCTTTTCCTTCCTTCTGTTCTCCTTTGTGGTTTGTTGTCTTTCCTTGCTATTATGCTTAGATTCCTTTCTCTTTTTTTTCCTTTCTCTATTTTTTGTGTATCTATTATAGTTTTTTGATTTGTGGTTACTATCTGGTTTATAGATAACATCTTATGCATATAGCAGTGAATATTAATTTAATATTAGCTAAATGTTGAATATATCCAAAAAACAATAAATTTTTACTCCCCCTACCACTTTTGTATATGTCATATTTTGTATCTTTTTTGTGTATCCTTTGACTGATTTTGTAGATATTACTGATTTTAACACTTCTGTTTTAACCTTCATATTAGTGAAGTGATTAATCTACTGCCTTTCCTGGATATTTGCTTTTACCTGTGAAAATTTTACCTTTCATAATTTTTTCTAGTTATGATCTTTTCATTTCACTTAAAGAATTCCCTTTACCATTTCTTGTAAGGCTGGCTTAGTGGTGAGTAATTCCTTTTACTTTAGTTTATTTGGAAAACTCTATTTCTCTGATTCTGAATGATCTTCTACCGAGAGTGTTGTTAGTTGCAGGTTTTTTCTTTTCAACACTTTGAATATATCATATCATTCCTTTTTATAAGATTTTTAAATTTTATTTGAGAGAGCGGGACAGACAGTAAGCATGAGCTAGGGGGAGAGGTTGGGAGAGAAGGGAAAAGCAGACTCCCCACTGAGTAGGGAGCCCAATGCAGGGCTTGATCCAGGATCCTGAGACCATGACCTGAGTTGAAGGCAGATGCTTAACCAACTGAGCTACCCAGGGACTCCATGCCATTCCCTTTTAATCTATAAACTTTGTGCTGAAAAATCAGCTGATAGCCTTAGGGGTTTCCCCTGTATATAACTGTTTTCTTTTCCTGCTTTTTATGTTTTCTTCATCAATATTTTTTGCAATTTTAATTGTGTGTCTTTGTATGGACCTCTTTGGGTAAATAGTGTTAGAGGCTCTCTGTACATCTTGGATCTGGATAATTGGTTCCTTCCCCAAACTAGGGAAGTTTATTGCCCCCATCATATCTCTTCCTCTCCTGGGATCTCTACAGTGTGAGTGTTACTATGCTTGATATTGCTGAGTTTCCTTAAATTTTTATCATTTTTTATTCTTTTTTCTTTTTGCTGTTCAGCTTGGTTGGTTTCTATTACTGTCTGCCAGATCCTGCTGATCTATTTTTCTTCATTCTCTAATATGTTTTTGATTCTCTAGGCATTTTTTTCTTTCAGTTATTGAATGCATCATCCATTTTGTTTGTTTTTGAGAGAGAGAGAGATAGAGAGAGCAGGGGATAGGAGGCATAATGGAAGAGGGAGAAAGAGAATCCTAAGCAGACTCCATGCCCAGCGTGGAGCCCAATGCAGGGTTTGATCTCAGAACCTTGAGATCATGACCTGAACCAATATCTAGATTCATACACTTAACCAACTGTGCCACTCAGGCACCCCTGAATGGTTCTTTTTTAAAATATTTTCTCTTTGTTGAAGTTCTCACCGTCTTTATTCACTCTTAAGTTCACTGAGCATCTTTATGAAAATTAGTTTGAATTCTTTATCAGGCTTATTGCTTACCTCCCTTTTATTTAGCTCTTTTGGTGTTATTTTGTCTTATTCTTTCATTTGGAATGTATTTCTTTGGCTTCTAATTTTGTCTAACTTTCTGTGTTTCTTTGTATTAGGGAGACCAGCTACATCTTGTCCTTGGATATAAGAAGTCCTATGGTGTCTTGTAGCACCATCCTCCCTAGTTATTAGAACCAGGCACTCCAGAGGTATCTCTTGTGGGGGCTGGGTATTCCCTAATGTGGTGGCTGAGCCACATTTGTTTTCAGCTCAGCCACCTGCAATGGCCTACTTTGCTTGCTGTGGCCATACTGCAGGGGTTGGTCCCTATACTGTTGAGGCTCCTAAGGCTAAGCTGGGCTCATTGGTGGGTGTACCCAGCAATCTGGCTGTCTGTAATTAGCCTCTCTGCCATAACTGCAGGTAAACCAAAGGGCAGGTATGTTCTGAGTATAGCCAGCTAAGAGACTGAGCTTCTGGAACTGCAGATGTGATTGTATGTGTGACTATCTCTTTCTCCAGAGCAAGAGTCACTTTGGAGTATTAGCAGTCCTTCCAGTCCCTGCTGGGGCTGCTTAAAGTGTGTAGTAGGGAAGAAGCTTCTTTGGAGAGATCCTGCCAAGGCAAGAGAGTTTGATGGAGTGAGTCTGTGGGGAACATGGAGGCGGGACAGGAGTTTCTATTAAGGTAGATGGAGAGTGTTAGTGTTGTCTCCTGCAAGTGTCAAGCTATCCAGGCTGGGGGTGGGAAAGAGAAATGGTACTCACCAGTGTTTTTGTTCCTGAAGAAATGTCCTAAAGATTTCTACCGCTTTAGCACATGTTATGAGATTAATAAATAAATTTCCTTCATGTGTATCCCAGGCACTTTCAAACTGCTGCTTCTGTATTATCTCAGGTAGCCTTTTTTATTATGTCAGCTCTTAAAGAGTGGAGACTAGTTTCTTATTGCCCCCTATCTCTCCTGGAGTTAAGCCCACTTATTTTAAAGGCTCCTGAAGTTAAGTGCCACTGGTTTTCAAAGCTAGATGTCATGGGGGCTTGTCTTCCAAGTGTTCCACCAGTTCTGGGGCTTCCTGGCGTGGGGTAATCCCCTTGCTTCTCTGAGCTTATGATGTCCCTCTCATTTGTGGTTAGTGTTGCAGGAGATAACTGGATCTCCACCTCCCCTACCCTTTGCAATGTATCTTCCTCTCTGATTAACTGTGGAAGTTCTGTTCTTTTAGCCTTCAGGTCATTTTCAGAGTGAGTTGCATATATGTAGCTGTTACCTTAGTGTATCCATGAGACAGAGTGAGCTCAGGATCCTCCTACTCTGCCATCTTCTCTGAACCTATAAGATGTGTTTATTTCTTTTCCTTCCATGATTGCTTTGGTTAGGACTTCCCCTACTGTGTTGAATGAAAGTGGCAAGAGTGGATATCCTTGTCTTGTTCTTCATCTTAGTGGAAAACTTCAACATTTCATGATTTAGTATGAGGTTTGCTCTGGGCTTTTCATACATGGCTTTTACATCTTGGGCTATATTCTCTATGTTGTTGAAAGTTCATACATAAATGGGTATTGATTATTGCTGAATTTTTTTTGCATCTCTTTCAATAATAAAATTTTTATCTTTAATTTTGTTATGTATATCACATTGATTTGTGGATTTTGAACAACTCTTGCATCCCTAGAATAAATCTTACTTGCTTATGGTGTATGGTACTTTTAATTTCTTTTTAAATTTGATTTGCTAATATTCTGTTGCAGATTTTTCATCTGTGTTCATCAGGGATATTGGCCTGTAATTCTCTTTTCTTGTAGCATTTTTGTCTGTTTTTGGTATCAGAGTATTGCTGACCTCACAAGACTTGGAGGAATTCCCTCCTCTTTTAATGTTTGGTACAATTCTCTAGTGTAGCTGTTTGGTCTTGGTCCTTTGTTTGTAGACAGGGGTGTTTTTTGTTGTTGTTGTTGTTTGTTTTTTATTAACTTAATCTCCTTACTTGTGATTGGTCTGTTCAGATTTTCTATCTCTTCATGATTCAGTCTTCGTAGGTTGAGTGTTTAGGAATTTATCTGTCTCTTCCAGGTTGTTAATTTACTCTTGTATAATTGTTCATACTAGTCTGTTTCAATCATTGGTATAAACATTTATTGCTATGAACTTCTCCCATGGAACTGTCATTGCTGCATAAGTTTTGGTAGGTTGTATTTCTGTTTTCATTTCTTGAGGTGGGTTTTTTTTTTTAATTTCCTTGATTTCTTCATTGATCTGTTGGTTCAGTAGCATGTTGTTAAATCTCCATATATTTATAATTAATTTCTAGTTTCATGCCATTGGGTGTTTGATAAAATTTGTCTTTTTAAATTTAATAAGACTTGTTTTGTGGCCAAATATATGACCTGTTTTGGAGAACATTCCATGTACTCTTGATACAATATGTATTTTGTTGTGTTTGAATGGAATATTCTATATATACCTGTTAGGTTCATCTGGTCTAATGCATTGTTCAAGGCCAATAATTCCTTAATGAGATTTTATCTGGATGATCTATCCATTGGTGAAGTGTGGTATTAAGGTCCCATGCTACTGTTGCTATCTGTATCTTCCTCTATGTCTGTTAAATATTTGTTTATATATATAGGTGCTCCTAAAAGGTGCATTTTTATAAATCATCTAGTTGGATTGATCCCTTAATCATTGTGTAATGACTTTGTTTCCTATCATAATCCTTAAGGTCTAGTTTGTCTAATATAAATACAGCAACACCAACTTTATTTAGGTTTCTATTTGCATGTATATGTATTTTTCCATTCCTTTATGTTTAGTTTGTGTGTGTCTGAAGGGAGATCACTTGGAGTCTCCTGTAAGCAGCATATAGTTGGGTCTTGTTTTCCCATCCATTTAGCCACTCTGTCTTTTGATTGGAGAATTTAGTCCATTTACACTTAATTATTGATATATAACTTATTGTCATTTTGTTGTTTTCTGGCTGCTTTGTTTTTCCTCTCAGACCCTCAGGCAATAGCTTTTAAAATATGGTAATATATACAGTTCTGTGGGACCATAACATGAGTTCCACTTGCTACAGAGCCAGGACATTAGCCGTGGCCTCTAGACATTAGTCACAAAAATTAGGGTGTCTGTCAAGTGTACTAGCTCCTATCTGGGAGATACTGGCAACTGACAGTGAGGTAGTGGTGGAGCAAAAAGAGGGCACCCACCAGCTTCCATTCCTGGAATACATATCCATAGACACTTAGATGTGTGCCAAAACAGGATCCTGTCCCTCAGTCTGAAGCTTCAGGATAACCACCCTGGTTTTGATTTGCCAAGCCAGAGGTGGAGTTTATGGTGAGAATGTGTCCCAGCCTCTCCACCTACTCTGATGCAGGTTTTTGTCATTTGCTTATTGTGTAGTAGTTGCTCAGCTAGATTATAGGTTTTTAAGAAAGGTTTTAAATATTTATTTCACAGAAAGACTGGGAGGGGTGTTGATTTCAATCTGCCACCAGTGAGGTACCTTTGTGGTGGTAGCTGGACAGAAACTTTGTTGCAGTCCCATTGGACCCAGGTCTGGAAGCTTTGGGGCCACCCAGAGCTAGGCTGGGCAGTCAAGGGGGAGCCCTTGAATGGCAGCCACAAAAACTGAGACACCATATATAAAAGTAGGGGGGGCACCTGGGTGGCTCAGTGGGTTAAAGCCTCTGCTTTCGGCTCAGGTCATGATTCCAGGGTCCTGGGATCGAGCCCCGCATCGGGCTCTCTGCTCTGTGGAGAGCCTGCTTCCTCCTCTCTCTCCCTGCCTGCCTCTCTTGCCTACTTGTGATCTCTGTCTGTCAAATAAATGAATAAAATCTTAAAAAAAAAAAAGTAGGGAACCAGACACCCATACATGTTCCTTTCCAGGAGATACTGGCACTCTGGAGTATAGCAGAGGGAGAGAACAAAGATAGAGCCTACTCTCAGTCTCTGGAAAGGATAATAGTCAGCTCTTAGATGGAGTTTAAAGGGGTTTTTTTTGTTGTTTTTTTAAAGATTTTATTTATATGACAGAGATCACAAGTAGGTAGAGAGAGGGAGGGAGAAGCAGGCTCCCCGCCAAGCAGAGAGACTGACCTGGGCGTTGATCCCAGGACCCCGAGATCATGACTTGAGCGGAAGGCAGAGGCTTAACCCATTGAGCCACTCAGGCACACTTAGATGGAGTTTAATTAGAAGCTGCCCCTCAGGTTGTAGCTGTGAAGATAAGGTAATAGTGGTCTTCTATAAAGAGACTGAGCTGCAGGGCCTGTTGCCTTTTGCTATGTGGAGGGTGGGGGAGGTGGTGTGGAGTTAGTAGTTTAAAAACACTTTTTCTGTTGGTTGCTGTCCTGTACACCCTTCAAGCATACACCCCACTGCCCATGAGAGCCAGGTGATCTAGAGGTGTTCCATGGGTGACAGCAGCAAACTTAAGAGTACCAGAGGAGGGAATAAGTTCCCTTCCAGAAAATACCAGCTAGCTAGAGGAAGGCACAGGAAGAAAGTGAAGATGGTACTCAATAGCTGGCATCCTTGGAGAGGACCCCAGTAAGCCCCTTAATGTGGGTTAAATTAAATGCCTGCCCCTCAGGCCAGTGCTTAAAATGAGCTAATGAGCCTCTGTCACAGAAAGTTTGGGCACTTTTCAATCACCTGCTTCCAGCCTGGGCCCTGGGGAGAGTAATATCATGTGCTCAGACCTTTTAGAAGTTGTTAGTTGATTATAGCTTTTGGTGGTCTTGTGGACATAAGCCCAGTTGGTTTTCAAAGCTAGGTGTTTGAGGGTATAGTCTCTGAAGTGTTGGTCTTAAAAGTTGAGTTAACTAATGTGGGATTTTAAGACTTCACTCCTCAGGGAAAAGCTCCAGGTTTTCTGTTCCCTCCAAATTTGGGATTCCCTCCTGCTTTTGAGTTGCCATGCCGGAGGTGGAGTTGATGGTAAGAATGTGTCTTATCCTCTTCTACCTGGTGTGATGTGGGTTTGTTTTTTTATTTTTTTGTTTTTGATTTGTTTTTTTCCTTTTCCCTATGTGTAGTAATTTCTCAACTAGTTTTTAAGTCTTTTTCCAGAGGAAATTTTTCCAAAAGTAGCTATAGATTCAGTGCATCCATGGTAGGTGAGTTCAGCAATTTCCTATGTTGCCATCTTGAACCAGAACCTCTTCTTGTTCACTGGAAAAGGTAATCTCACTAAAAAAGTGTTAGAGTAGTATATTTCCATATACTCCTCTGTTATTGTTCATTTCTACATCTTTTTATCAAATTATTTGTCAAACATACATTTACCTGTGATGATTTAGCAGACATTTCTCAGTGGCTATATCCATGAACTCCTTTGTGGCAAATGTTAATTCCATCTCCTTCCTCTTGAAATGTTCTCTACTGCCTTTTATAAGCCATGGTGTTCCTGTCCCATTTATAGCATTCTTTATTTCTCCCCCCCCCTCATTGTCAGCTGAACACTATAAGGGTTAAGAACAAATATTCTAGAATAAAACTGTTTGGCTCTATCCACCATGATTTCCATTTACTCATTTCTTCATCTGTTAAAATGCTTATTTTATTTATTTATATTTTACTTATTTATTTGAGAGCACAAGTGAGCATATGTGTGAGTGGGGGAAGGAGCAGAGGGAGAAGGAGAGAATCTTAAGCAGACTCCCCACTGATCATGGAGCCCTCCTGGGGGCTCAGTCTCAGGACACTGAGATCATGACCTGAGCCAAAATCAAGAGTTGGATGTTTAACCAGCTGAGCCACCCAGGCACCCCTTAAAATGCTGATTTTAATATTGTGCTTATATCATGAGTCTGTTGTAGGAATAGAAAAATATTACTAGTTGGAACAATATTTGGCATTTAGTTACTACTCAAAATTTTAGCTCTAAACATTGACACTCAGAAGATTTATTATCAATTCTATATCCACATCCTCATTTCTAATTCCAGGTTTTCATCTGAATGTGGCATTCCAAGTTTCTTATTGGAATTCCATATTCTTCTACCACAAACTACCACCTTCCTTCTGTCTTCTCCTTCTGCAAGTTTATACCTGTTTATGAGATCACGATATTAACCAAACCAGAAATAAAAATGTTATTATTGCACCCCACATCTTAACTCCCATCTAGTCAATGAGGCTGTATTATTCTTTCCTTCCTCACAACCAACACCCAATTCAGGTCTTTATTATTTCATGACCCTAAGAAGCCCTACCAGATTAATCTCACAATACAATTGTAATTTCATACTTTAAAGTCTACCTTTTTTTTCCCCTCTAAAATTCCTTGTCCTGATTTTTCTGACTTTCTGAGACCTGACCCAGATGAACCTTTCCATTCTTATATCCTACAACTCTTTCATTGTTACCAGCCAAACCTATAATTCTTTGGAAACATCTTGAGGTTCCCAGTCTTTGCCACTTTCATAAATTTTCCTCTGGAATATTTTTCCCATGGATTTGTTATTTCTTCCCAACAAGAATGCCATATGCCCTACAAGTTTATACTTCAATTTCTGAATTACATGAAAATCTAATTAAAGTGATCTATTGTTTAAATCCCAAAACATTTAATTTCTAATCAAATTTATTCTGAGTTATTTTTGTACCTATTCTCACTCTATTGGAGAAACCGTGTATTATTTTCAACAAGACAGGATAGTACTGCTTTGGAAATAGTAGTAAAGGGAGCTGTAACTAGCAGAACACCTGATTCTGAACCCCTGATTAGTCACTTACCAGCAGTTTGGTCTAAGGTAGGTCATTAAAGCTTTCTGAATCTGATTCTCCATACAAATGGGAATAAGACATTTTAAGCTTTGTTGTAGTAAAAATAAATATGATATTCATTATTTGTTAGCACAATGGCTAGTATAGTGTAAGGATTAAAGAGATGTTTATAAAATAATAAATAACACAGAAACTTAGTTTATGAGTTTAGGTTGAGTAGGAGGAAATTTTATATCATTTTCTAGATGCTCTGTCATCTAGAAAACCAAAGTGAGGTTAGTTGTTCATTCAAGAGCACACAATAAATTGAATTTAAAAAGACAATAAATTACAGGGAAACCAATGGATCTATGTCAATATTATAAGGTATAAGAAAAATGGAATCTAATGCTCTATGAGATAAGAACTTTATACACTCTCAATTCTGGTATCTGATCTAGTCTCACAGTATGGTCATGTCTCAACCAACAGTAGAAACAGGTAAAAAATGATAAGGAGAGTACCAAATCCAGGTAGTTTCTGGTGACCTACAGTGGCACTATTAGCTTACCGTACAGTTTATTTTCACCTACACTTTATGTTCAAGCACTTTAATAATAACCCCTTCTCTATTCTTATTTTTATCAATCCACATTATAATGGTGTGAGCAAAGCACATTTGGCATTTCATCAAGTATTCTGCATCTAGTAATTCAGTGAGCAACAATTTCTAGATCTTCCAGTTGGTATGGGAGCAGCCTATATACCAAGGCACAAAGAATATGCCTATTTATTTATCTATTGTAGCACTAAAAAGCAGTATATAAATGGAGCCATTTTTAAAAATACACTTTGAGTTCAGAAATCTCATTAACTAGCCCTCCAAGCCCTAGTAATAGCTCTTCCCAATGTGATATTCTTTGTGAGGAGGAGGAAGATTAGCTAAAAGAAATTGAAGATGCATTTCCATATCCAAATCAGTTGTTGGTAAATCCCCAGTACTAATCCTCTGGCTGCCTGACTGAAGTTTCAACTTTATCATTACACACCATGCCTCATATCCCACTGGTATAGTTGTCCCAGTCCTTCCACTATAAAGTCTGTTTCTCTCATTTTGATATTGGAAAACCTCTAATAACTGGATTCCTGTCTCCTATCATTCTCTATAACTCCTTTGCCCTAACTCAGTGTGCCTTGAACTCCTAATGATAGAAATCACCAGTGATAACTGGCAACAGAAAAGACTTTGAAGTGCTACCTAAGTGTACAGATTCAGTACCTCCAGAAATAGTATCCAGAAAGTGTGTATTTTAACAAGAATACCAATGATTATTTTTAGTATATCCTGAATTTGATTATTTTCCTTATTCATTGCTGGCCTTATTATTTGTTTCACAATATTCCTGTATGTTCTACACATAAATGATCTCAGTGAGTGCAACATACATGGAGAGGACCCTGAGTTTCTCTGTTCTTTGGTCACCAATGAACCTTTCTTCTCCTTCACTTCTGGGAAAATGCCTTGGAAACCATCATCACTAGAAACTGCTGAGCATCTAAAATCACAAATTTGTATATCCTATCAAACCGCTATTATCCATCTGTCCATGTCCCCTCCCCAAGCCATCTCAGAATAACAACGTTTCACTCTCATGAGAAGACACAGTCCATTTATTCTAACTGTATATTGTTTGTTTTCCTGGACAGACCCCAGCTTTGCTTCCTTCTTTACCTGGTATAGATTCTGTAGTTCATCATTACAATCACTCCTTTAAAATGGCCTTTCATCTCTAGATCTTTTTCTTTGGTACTCCAGCTATGGATGAATTCCAATATCATCTCTATGTTTTATCAATGGAGCAGGAGGGTTATTTCTAGAGAGAATAACACATCCTGGAATTGGTGTGCTGCTATAGATTCATGAATGCTAACCTCATTTGGACATTTAACAAAGTTCACTCACTCTCTCAATTATAGTCTATCTTTTCCTTTTTTCTCAAACCTACCATTGCTTTGCTCTCTATTGATTTTATTTACATCATTACAAAAATAAAAGCCAAGGGCATAAATCCCCTCATGTTCACTTAAGTAAAATCTTAAGTGAAGATTTGTTTCTGAATTTATCTTCTGGTTTTCTTCTGTAAAAATAGAAAAGCTTCACATCTAATCAAAGGACAATCTCTCCACAAAGGCTGTGGATCAGTTATATGACTTGTAACCCACTGATTTATCCCCCATTATCTGTATCTCCTTCTCAGTAGAATTATTCCCACTAGGAATTAATGATGCTTTAAAAAATTAGAGAAAAACCATACCTCTTAAAGAAAAACCATACCTTGATTCTTCAACCCACTGAAGTTACACCTTCTCTTTTCTTCATAGAAAACATTTTGAAAATTATCAGCTTGTTTTGCGTCTGCTTCCTCACCATACCATTCTTACACCAGTCTCATGTTCTTTTCCTTCTGACCTCCATGTTTGCAAACCCAGTGAATACATCTGTCTTTGTCTCACTTTTTCTAAGTGTCATATGATGGACATCTTCCTCGTAGAAAAATTCTGTCTCTATTGCAACTTGTCCATGCTCTCCTTTTCCCTTCTGACTCTGAAAATTTTTTATTAATTTGTTTCTCAATTTCCTAAAATGTTTCTTAAAATTGTGGGGATTTTTTCAGTCATCAATCCTTAGGTTCTTGCCCCACCACCCGCCACTGTTTCCTCTGATGTGATTCCATGCACACTAATCACCTTAATGCCATCTATGTGACAACCACTTCCAACTTTATGTGTCTAATAGAAAACACTTCTCTGAGTATTTAAATTCTATAGTCAACTACCTACTTTGTTTCTGTCCCTGAATGTTCTGTGGCATCTGAAGGATAACATCAAAAATGTAACTTTTTTTTGCCCTAGAACCTACTACTACACTAACTTTTCCTTTCAAATAAATATAAAGCCAAATATTATCCTGGATTTTCAAGCCAAAAACTGTGAGACTATTCTAATTATTTTATCACCATTATCTTCCCTATGCATTGATCAAGTCTATAGATCCAACCTCTAGATGGTATAAAAATTAATCTACGTTTCTCTAACTGCACTTACAACATTTTAGCCAGACTATCCGATCATGTCTAGACATCTTGAGATGCCTTTCAATAAGGTGCCTGTCAAGTCCATTCTTTAACTACAAAAATGTTCTTTAGAAAGCATGAAGTGATCCATGCTACTCTTATTCTTGGTATCCAACAATGGGCTCCAACTGAACTCAAAATAAAAAGAGCCATCTTTTCTGTGGCCTATAAACCTGTATACAACCTAGCTCTTGCCTATCTCTAGAAACATCATTTTGTTTATTTTTTTAAAATATTTTATCCATTTATTTGAGCTAGAGTGAGAGAGAGCATGAGCTGAGGAACAGAGGGAGAGGGAGAAGCAGTCTCCCTACTGAGTAAAGAGCCTGATGTGGGGCTCGATTCCAGGACTCTGTGATCATGACCTGAGCCAAAGGCAGCCACATAATTGACTGAGCCACCCAGGCAGAAACATCATTTTAAATGACTCTTTCCTTTAGCCACTATATTTCCTTTGCACTATAGTGCAAAGACTGAAAATTAGAGGACTGTGGATGTTGAGAGACAATTCTTGGACTTGGAGACATGGTCTATTGTTGCAGGAAAATTTTATAAGTATGTTCATATAATGAACAGTCTTAAATATAGAAATAGCTTCCATCTAGAGCAAAGGGTTTGCTTGAATCTGAAGATTTAAAAAAATAAGAAAAAAGAAAGGCTGTCTTCCTCCAGAGCAAAATGGCAGACCTGATACCTGCCATTATAAAATATTTAGATTTTCTAAAATGAGGGTTCCTCTGCTACAATGCAGTCCACTATATATGCTGGTGTTGGCTGGCCCCCCTGCATTGATCAGTGGGAAATTGAGGCTGGGGGAACCAACTGATAACCTGACTGAAGTTATAATGTGATCAATAAATTGTCCTTTGTCCCTGACACAGGAGTCTTACATCTTGTGGCACTGATGAAATATGAAGGCTAATTTGTTAGGGTAAAATCCCAGGCTCTCTTCAGGTCTTGTTTAGTCTTGGTAATAATTACTGTGCTGTTTTTTATAATTTGAATTATTGGCCAATATTGTGAAATATGGAAATTACATGAAAAAATATAGATCTAAACTCCTTTTAAAAAATTATAAGCTCTAGCCAAATCTGGACCCTCCTTCATTCATGGCTAAATTGGTCAGGTTGTATAGTGACTCTGATCTATGTGAGAAGCATGTACTCTCAATTTACCAGAGACAACCCCCCCAACCCTATTGCTATATTGATACTAGGATCTACTATCATTGTTAGTGATCACTGAGATTGCACTGTTGTTTTCAGTATTGCAAAGTTGAGGGAGAAAACAAAAGATGGACCCAGAAGACCAGTGTATCATAAAATTACAGCAGAGCATATTTCTTTGTGTTAGTGAAAAATACTCATGTGTATTTAATAGGTAATCAGAGTGTCCCTTTGGGAAGAACACAATTAAGATTGCATTAATATAGAAATGAAGTGTATCTGGGTAAAAAGAGTGCTATTAAAGACATCCTTCTACTTTACTTATTTACCTGACTGGCCCCAATAGGCATTTGAGTCACAACCTCTGCTCTAGCCAAAATGCCCTGCTTTCAGTTCATAAAACAAGCCCAGAACTGTCCTACTTAGTGCCCTTTCATGCTGTTTTATCTGCCAGGAGTGCATTTCCTGTGGTTCTTCACACAGCCTGTTTCTTTTCATCCTCCAAATCTCACTCTAAATATCATCATCTCAAAGAGGTCTTCTCCAAACATCCTTTCTAATTAGATCTGTCCTTGTCTTTTTCTACCATGGAAAATTTTATGATCTTAACAGCACTCTTCCACATTTGTAGTTTTATATTGATTTGTTGATAGAATGTCTGTTTGTCTCTAGACTCTAAGCACTTCAAGTAAAGAGACCCTTACAAGTTTATACACCTTGGGCAAGGCAGAGCATATGACCTTACCTGATTCAATATTAGATGAATAAATGAGCAAATTGTCCTAAAATGTATTCTGATAGGGTCTGACATACTGACTCTCTACGGGTTGCACTTGGCATTGAAAAATTTTATTGCTGAGGTGTAATTTGTTAGAATGTTGACCTCTTAAAAGATTCCTCTTTTGTGAAGCTCGTCCTAACCAAAAACAAACAAACAAAAAAAACCCAAAAAACTTTCTGGAGTAAAAAAAAAACAAAACATAAATCTCTAGCTGCTTCCATTAGGTCAGCAGTCTGTCATTTGATTTTTATGAAATAAACACACCTTTTTGTTTAGTACATTTCATCTTTACAAGTACAGGTTTTTAAATTCTTCAACTCCCTATTCTCCAAATAGTGATGTACTGGAGGAGCCGCGATTTGTAGCATTTTCCAAACTTCTTTATTATTAAAAGTACTGTGGCTCATTTCAGGCTGTCAAAATGAAGTTACTAAAAACAAATTTGGAAAGAATGCACATAGTCTACTCTGAGACAGGTCAAGTTGGCTGAATTATACCACGTCTTATAATGTCCCTAAGTTACATGCTTATACATTTCAAATAAACAAATTGGGCTATGTATTTAATAAATAACTTAATGTTTCACACCTCAATTTGTAAACCTGCCTTGCTCCATTTCCTTTCAAAGCTTATTTAACACCTAAGGTCATACTTGCTTGTTATGAACCGGTTTGTGTAACCCCAAAATTCATATGTTGAAGCCTGAACTCCCACTGTGACTATACTTGGAAATGGAGTTGTAAGGAGGTGATTAAGGTTAAATGAGGCCATAAGGGTAGGGTCCTAGTTCTAGAGGATTGGTGTCATTACAAGAACAAGAAGAGACACTAGAGACCTCTCTCTGAGCATACACAGGTCATATGAGGATATAGTGAAAAGGTGGCTAGCTGCCACCCCAGAGCAGAGGTCTCACCAGACCAGAGATCTCAACTCTGCTGGCATCTTGATGTTAGATTCAAGCCTCTAGAACTGTAAGAAAAAAATTTCTGTCATTTAAACCACGCAGCCTGTGTTGGTATAGCCCTAGCAGACTAATGTGCAGTTAAATTTTAGATGCACATATCCTTATATTTCTTCCTCTTTCTTAAAGATAGACAAATAATGCTATAAAGACATGAAAAAGCAGATATATCAAAGTCTATATTACATATATTTACATCTTTTAATGAATTATACATTATGATATACAATATACATTTTCTTACTGTTTACTTATATTTAGTTTCACACATTAGGAATGTGATTAGGTTATTTTAAGAAAAAGCCAGAATTTGATTATTAGGATGCATATATATTCATACAGTATTCAAACTGAATTTTATATATATGTCTATATTTAATATAAAAATTATTATAGACATTATTGAATTTTTAAATTCTTACAAATGCACCTTTTGCCCCATTTAATGTGGCTTCTGAAGTGAGTTTTCCCAAAGCAATATTCTTAGTTAAAATAATAATAAAACCTTTACTTTCTTTGATTTCTTATCCTTTGTAGTTAATCTAAGTGATTTTTATAGTTATCTAACTTTAAAGATTTACTCTCTTAGGAACTTTAAAATTTGCTATACTATGTTGTTAACTACTGTCACCATACTGGACATTATATCCCCAAGATTTCTTTATATTATAGTTGGAAATTTGTACTTTTTTTACCTCCTTCAGCTGTTTTGTCTAGCCCCACCCCCACCTCTAGCGATTACCAATCTGTTCCTAGTATTATGACTTTAAAGATTATACATGTAAGGGACATGATGTGTTATTTGCCTTTTTCTAACTTCTTTCACTTTACATAATGCCCTTGAGTCTGTCCATATTTTTGGAGATAGCAAGATTCCTTCTTTTTATGGCTTAATAATATCCCATTATGTATATATATAACCACAGTTTATCCATTCATCTATTCATGGATACTTAGATTGTTTCCTTATCTTGGCTATTATAAATAGCGATACTATGAAAAGGAGTTCATATCTTTTTGAATTATTGTTTTTGTTTTCTTTAAATACCCAGAAACAGAATTGCTCAATCATATAGTAGTTCTATTTTTAATTTTTTGAGGAACCTTCATACTGTTTTACATAGTGGCTGCACCTATTACATTCCAACCAACAGTGCCCAAAGATTATTTTTCCACATCCTAGCCAACATTTGTTTTTTCTTGTCTTATTAATAATAGTCATTCTAAGGAGTGTGAAGTGCTATCTCACAGTGCTTTTGATTTGCATTTCCTTGTTGATTAGTGATGCTGAACATGTTTCATGTGGCTAATGGCCATCTGTATGCCCTCTTTGGAAAAATGTCTATTCAGGTCCTCTGCCCATTTTTTGACTATTTGGGGGTTTGGTTTTTTTTGTTTTGTTTTGTTGCTTTTGAGTTATAAGAGTTCTTTATATATTTTGGATAGTAAGCCCTTACCAGATATGTTTTGCAACTATTTTCTCCCATTTGGTAGGTTGCCTATTTATCTCCGTGATGATTTCCTTTGCTAGGTAGAATTTTTTATATAGCCCACTTGATTTTTGCTTCTGTTGCCTCTGCTTTTGATGTCCAATCCCAAAAATAGCATTGCTAAAATGAATGTCAAACACCTATGTTTTCTTCTAGGAGTTTTATGATTTCAGGTTATATTCAATTTTTAAATACATTTTGAGTTAATTTTTGTTAATTGTACAAATTAGCGGTCCAGTTTCCTTCTTTGGTATGTGGCTGTCTGGTTTCTCCACAACCATTTATTAAAGAGACTGTTGTCTAATTTGTCAGAAGCTAATTTATCATATATATGTGAGTGTATTTCTGAGCCCTCTATTCTGTTCCATTGTTTTGTAGGTCTGTTATTATGACAATTGAACACATTTATTCTAATCAATATTTCTTTGGCTATCTGGGGTCTTTTGTTCCTCCTTTCCATTTCCATAGAGATTTTAGGATTGTTCTAGCTCTGAAAAATGTCATTTGAATTTTGGTGGGGCTGCCATTGAACTTATGAATTGTTTTAATTTTTATTATATACTGATATTTTAACAGTATTCTTCAAATCTATTAAAAGAGAATATCTTTGTATTTGTGTTTCCTTCAATTCCTTTCATTGGTGCTTTATACATTTCACTGTATAGGTGGTTGATCTTCTTGGATAAATTTATTTCTAAATATTTTCTTCTGTATGCTATTGTAAATGGGATTGTTAATTTTTCTTTCTGGAATTTTAATACTAGTGTATAGAATTGCAACAAATTTTTGTGTAATAATTCTGTATCTTCAGACTTTACTAAATTTAAGATTTTTTTTGGTGGGGTAATCTTTAGGGTTTTTCATACATGATATCTTGTCATCTGCTGTTCTATGCCATTTCCAATTTGGATGCCCTTAAATTTTTTTATTGCCCAATTGGTATGGCAAAGACTTCCAATACTAGGTTGGACAAAAGTGGTGAGAGTATCCTTGTGTTGTCCCTGATCTTGAGAAAAAGCTTTCAACATTTTACCATTCAATATTATGTGAGCTGTAGGATTATCATGCATAGCATTTCTTATGTTAAGGGTTGTCCCCTGTACTTCTAGTTATGGAGAGTTTTATCATAACTGGGTGTTGAATTTTGTCAAATTCTTTTTCTAGATTTAGGGAGATGATATGATTTTCATCCTTCATTTTGTTAATATAGTTTATCACATTGAATGATTGGCAGCTGTTGAACCGTCCTTTAATAAGTATCACCTGAAATGAAGTATGATTCCTTCAATGTATTGTTGACTTCAGTTTACTAATATTTTGTTGAAGATATTGGATCTATGTTCATTAAAGATGTTGGTCTATAATTTTCTTATGTGTCCTTGTCTGGTTTTAGTATCAGGATAATGCTGATCTCCTAAATAGTGTTTTCCACTGCTATCTTTTGGAAAAGTTTGAGAAATGTCTGATATTAATTCTTTTTTAAAGGTTTGGTATAATTTCCAGTGAAGCACTCTGGTCTTGGAATTTTGTGTGTTTTGAGGTTTTTGATTACTGATTTAATCTCCTTCCTAGTAATTGCTCTGTTCTGATTACCTGTTTCCTCATGATTGGGTCTTGTTAAATTGTGTTTCCAGAAATTTGTCCATTTCTTCTAGATTCTCCAATGTATAATTGCTTAATGCTTAGTTTTCTTGTTTTTTAGTCTAGCTAAAGGTTTATCAATTTTATCTTTTAAAAAACAGCTCATTTCATTGATCTTTTCTATTGTCTTTTTCATCTCTATTTCATTTATTTCTGCTCTGATCTTATTTCCTCCCTCTAACTTTGAACTTTGTTTATTCTTCTTGTTGTAGTTCCTTGAAGTATAAAGTTAGGATTTTTTGTTAAGATTTTCTTTTTTTTAAGATTTTATTTATTTGACAGACAGAGATCACAAGTAGGCAGAGAGGCAGGCAGAGAGAGGAGGAAGCAGGCTCCCTGCTGAGCAGAGAGCCTGATGCAGGGCTGGATCCCAGGACCCTGAGATCATGACCTGACCTGAAGGCAGAGGCTTTAACCCACTGAGCCACCCAGGCGCCCCTGTTGTTAAGATTTTCTTGTTTCTCATGTAGAGATTGATTGCTATAAACTTCCCTCTTATAACTGCCTTGCTTTGTTCTCTAAGTTTGATATCAAATGTATTTCATTTCATTGGTTTCAGGGTATTTTGCTTATTTCTGTTTTCAGGGTATTTTGTTTATTTATGTTTTCAAATTCTTCTTTGACCCATAGGTTTTTCAGTAGACTATTGTTTAATTTCCACATTTGTCAATTTTCCAGTTTCTTATTGATTTTTAATGTACTTATAGTCAAAGATTCTTGATATTATTTCAGTCTTAAATTTATTAAGCTTGTTCTGTGTCCTAATGTATGATCTACCCTGGGGCATGTTCCATGTGCACTTGAGAAGAATGTATATTCTCTTGCTTTGGGACTGAATGTTCTGTATGTATGTAAGTCCATCTGCTCTAACGTGTCATTTAAGGTTGATGTTTTCTTGATGATTCTCTGAATAATCTATCCATTGATGCAAATGAAGGATTAAAGTCCTCTACTACTATTTTATTGCTATTTCTTCCTTTAGATCTCTTAATTATTGCTTTATATATTTAGGTGCTCCTATCTTGGGCACATAACTATTAGATAAGTTATATTTTTTTGATTGACCCCTTTATCATTATGTGATGACCTTTTTCATGTCTTATTACTGACTTTGTTTTAAAGCCTCCTTTGTCTGATATAAGCACAGCTACTCCAGCTTTCTTTTGATTTCCATTTACATAGAATATTATTTTTCATATCTCCATATTCAGCCTATGTCTTTACTATTGAAGAGAGTCTTTGTTGGCTGCATATGTATGGTTTGTTTCAAGTTCATTTAGCCACTTATGTCTTTTGATTAGACAATTCAGTCATTAACATGTAAAATAATTATAGGTACATATATACTTACTGTCATTTCATTAGTTGTTTTCTGGTTGTGTTGTAGTTCCCTCCTTTCCTTTTTTCCTTTCCTTCTTTCTTTCTTTTACAGTTTGATGAATTCCTTAGTGGTTTGCTTAGATTTCTCTTTATCTATTGTGTATCTGCTATAGATTTTCCTTTGTGGTTACCATGAGGCTTTACATGTAACAGCTCACTCTCCCCTACCCCCACCAACTATTTTGTGTTTAATTTCACAGTTTATATCTCATTTTGTGTATCTATTACCAAATTATTGTAGTTATATTTATTTGTATTATTAAATCTTCATGCTAGTTTTATAAGTGATTAACCCACCACCTTTACAACACAAGATTATTCTGAATTTTACCAAATATTTACCAGTAAGATATGTACTTGTTTTCCTGTTACAATCATCACCCTTTTTATTCAACTCAAAAGCGTCCTCTTTTTTTTCTTTTTTTGGTAAGGTCAGTCCAATGATGATATACTTCTTTAGCTTTAGCTTTTGCTTCTCTAGAAAACTCTTAACTCTTTTCAGTAGACTAGTCCTAATCAGAAGCTTTTTCCCAGCTCTTTGGATATATCATATATATCATGCCATTCCCTTTTGGCCTGCAAAATCTGATAATCCTACGGGAGTTCCTTTGTATATAATAAGCTGGTTTTTTCTTGATGCTTTTAAGAATCTGTCCTTGCCTTCATATTTGACAGTTATAATTTTAATTATAATGTGTCTTCTTGTAGGTCTCTGTAGGGCCCATTTATTTGGAACTCTGGGCTTCCTCAAACTGGATGCGTTTCCAATGGTTAGGGAAGTTTTCAGCCATTAAATCTTTAGATAAGCCTTTTACCCATTTATTCTTCTTCTGGGACCCCTAGAAGTTGAATGTTAGTCTGCTTGGTGTTTTCCCATGAGTACCTCCCACTATCTTTTTTTTTTTTTTTCCCTCAGCTATGATTGAGCTCTACTATCCTGTGCTTAGTTCATGGATGTTTCTTCTTTTTTGTCTAGTTTGCTAAACTTCTTTAGTATATTTTCTGGTTACTTTAGTCTTTATTTCTGTGACTTTTATTTGGCAGTTTCTTAGATTTTCTCTTTGTGGAAGTTCTCGCACGCTCATCCATTTTTCTGAGATCAGAAAATTATCTTTATGGTCTTTATATATAAAGATATGACTGTGTTTTTAATCATAAATTTGGCCTTTTAATTAGAATTTCATGAAAGCTTTTTTTTTTTTTCCTGAGGATTTATCTTTTTATTTGGAACATGTCCCTTTGTTTCTTCATTTTCTTTGACTCTGTTGGTTCTGTGCAGTGGATAAATCAGTCACATTAAGGCATTTTATCTCATAGGAGATGAACCTTAGTATTAAGGCATGTTATCTCATAGGAGATGAACCTTATCATTCACACTGTCCTACATCTTGGTTGTCTGATCAGCCTATTTCATTTTTAGTGCTTCCCAGTATTGAAGATGTGCTAAGACCTGAGTCCCAAAGGGTGAGATCTCAGTACCTAGATTCTGGCTGATTGGCAGCCTGACTGTCAATCAACAGCTTTTAAAGTATGCATACACACACACACACACACACACACACACACATATGTGTGTGTGTGTGTGTATACATACATACATATATATATATATATATATATACACATATATACACATACATACATACATACATATACATGTGGGACCACAAGCCTAAGCCAGTCTGGGCACCAGAACTGGATGCTGTTGATCTGTCCCCTAAGCAGCAGTTGCAATAATCAGTATGCCAGATAAGTGTTTAAGACAGAAGGCACCAAGCTGGTGTCCACTAGCCTCCATCCTTAGAAACCACCTCCTTGGCTCCTTAGGCTCCTTGATGTGTGCTAGACCAAAAGCCTGCTTTCATGCTGAGGTTTTAGGATAAGCAAATAGGCCTTTTTCAGAGAAAGATGAGAGGGATGTTCTGGTCTGGTATCTCTCCTGTGGGGGTGGTAGGGAGCCAAGAACTGTCTCTCCATTTGTTAGTCTCATTTGACCTAGGAACCCAAGCCCACTGGTCATTAGTGCCAACCAAATGTGTTTTTCTAGGCAGCAGCCACATAAGTCAGGGCACCAGATATAAAAACTGGGGCACTGAAAGGTGAATATCATACCCGACTTTTGTGGTCTCTGGAGAGGATCACATTGGCCCCTTAGATGTGTGTTTGAATAGAAGTCTGCCTTTCAGGCTGATACTATGAAGATATGCTAATGGTCCTCTTTCAGAGAAATCCTAGGCACCTCAGTCTGTTGTCTCTAATTGTGCCCCTAGGGGTGGCAGCTGGCCAAAATCTGTCTCTGTTTATGACAGTCCTCTGAGACCCAGAGGGATGTAGACTCTGCTGGCCATCAGAACTAAGTGATCTAGAGGTGATCCCAGATAGCAGTTGCACAAACTGAAACATCAGACTGTGGGTATAAGCTTCTTTCTTGAAGATACCAGTCAGTTGGAGTGAGGTAGAGAGAGACTATCAGAATGATGTCTTCCAGCTTCTGTTTCCTGAGAGCAGCTCAGAAAGACTTTAGTTATATATCAAACCAAAAGCCTGACCTTTAGGCTAAGGTTCCAAGGCAAGAAAATAGGCCTCTTTCACAGCAAGTCTGGGATCTGTTTCAGTCTGTTGTCTGTACAGTGCCTTTCAGGTGATAGTTGGCCAAGAACAGTCACACATTGTCTCAAGAGATCTAAGAATCCAAGCCCTGCTGGCCAAACAGGGTTAAGTGAACTTGTGATGTTTCCTGACTGGCAGATGCAAAAAAAACACATATAAAGCCACTTTCCTGGATACTGTTGTTCTTGAGTGCAGCAAAGAAGAAGTTTAAAGATGGCACCAGACAGCCTCTGTCCCTGAAGAAGGTTTCCGTTAGTTCCTAGATGTATGTTAAATTAGATGCCTGCCTCTTCAGGTCAACACTGTAAGATTAAGCAAATGAACCTCTATCACAAAGTCTGTGTGCTTTCCAGTCTGCTTCCTCTGCTCTGGACCTTGGGGTCAATAAGTCTTTGCCATGAGCCCTTGAAGACCTACTTCTCAGTTTGATATAAACTTGTGGGTACTGTGGATACAAGTCCTCTTGGCTTTCAGTGCTATGTTTTGGAGGCTCATCTTTTAGGTATAGGTCTTAAAATTGGGGATAGGGATACCTGATGTAGGGTTTAAATCCTTCCCTCCTCAAGGTGCGGCTCCAGGTTTTAAGTTCCCTTCTGATTGTGGGTCACTGTACTGGAAGGAGTGGGTAATAGTGAGAATGTGTCTTAGGCTCTCATACCTGCTTTGATCTGGACTTCTCCCCCCTCATTTCCTCAATGCAGGAGTTGCTCAGCTAGTTTTGAGGTTTTTTTCCAGAGGAAATTTTTCCTTACGTATCTGTAGATGTTTCTATGGGAGGAGGTAAGTTCAGGAACTTCCCATGTCACTATCTTGAATAGGAATCTTAGGTTGATTCTCAAATCCTTGATTCTCAGAACACTGTTCCAGTAGGTCATGGATTTGGGAAACGGCCAATTGTGTGGAAGAGAGAAAAGCAGGAAAGGGCAAAAGGAGAAGTTGAGATCCAACATTATTTCAAATAGCTGACAGTAGACATCAGTTGGTCTCTCAGAAATATTTATATTTCAAATATAAATAAAGACACCTTTGTGCCTCTGCCCATAGACCAGCCATTGGTACAAACTGCCTACAGAAGGGGCCATGACCTTGACCAAAGAATGCCAAGGCTGTTAGCAGGAACTGGGGAGGGACTCAGCCATGAGCCATCAGTAAGCCATCCTCCCAGCACTGGGGAATCAATGCTTTTATCTTGAAAGGGGAGGATTTTGGTAGTGTTGAGGATCCCTTGCAGTCCATCCTTTACACTACATGCTTTTTAGTGTAATTTCATTCCACTGGTAACAGGTCATGTAGGATTTTAGTAGGTGCCTTGGCATCTTGGTTACACCTGCCATGATCATATCTCTTTTTCTTGCTATTGGTCTCTTGATAGAGGAAGCCCAAAGTAATTGAGTGGCAGCTAAAGCTCACAGTTGCAGGCAAGGCAAAACTTTACCTTTATCCTCTTTGGGTTTTTAGCTGTGACTGGGAATTAAATTGACCTGAGACAGATTGACAGGAAGGAAAACATACATATTTATGTAAGTTTTACATGCTATACAAGGCCTCTTTGGGGAATGAGGACCCAAAGAAGTGGTAAAACCTAAATTCTTTTATATTAGGTTGAACCAAGACAATTGGGGGTGCTAAAGAAAGATAATATTGTTTTAACAAAATTATTTTAACAAAAATAATTTATTGCAGATGCTGTATAACCCTTTTGTACAGAATTTTCCCTGTGGATGAGTTTTTTTTTCCTTAGTACAGGGAGGGCATCTTTCACATTGGAGTTCTCTCCTGTTTTCAGAAAGAAAAGGGTAAATGAGAATGTTCTGCTTCCATCTGCTGTTTTTCAAGTGGCTTTAGCTCAAAATAATCCTTATGTAAAAGTGGCATCTTTTGGAGTTTCATATTCTGCCGCCCTTCACAGTTTGATGGGACACTTCACTTATTTCGTTTCTGAGATCCAAGGACCTCTAAACCCCTGGAGTCTGAAAAGTTGCAGGTCCAAGCAGGGATCCCAGAGTCCAGGCTACAGCATTCATTATACCCACTCTGTGCCGGAAGTGGGGACCACAACCCAATCTGGACCTGCCATTTAGAATTGGCCTGGTCCTTCTTGAGGATTAATTATGAATTTGAGGGCAAGAACAGTTCCACTGTGTGGAACTAGAAGGCACAGACCAGTGGGCAAAGAGAATGGATGCACAAAGGAGCCAGTGAGGAAAGGATCCTTTAGTTGTGCCTCTACTCTGATTCCTGGTCTGGCTCCTTCCCAAGGCCAGTCCTGATTGATCGTGGGTTTCATTACCCCCACTTCTTCTATTCATTTCTCTTTCTGCTTCAAGTTAACTGGTCTTTTCTGAGAAAATTTAATAACTTTCCCATAGCAGCCTGCCCTTTCACCTTTAAGTAATTGTGAAATGAGACTTAACATCCAGGATACTTTGAAAAATTCAAATGAATATTAGAGTTGGCAGTTGATATGACTGGTGAGCTATTTTTAAAGTGCACATTAATAATAAGTCACCTGTTACTAATGCAGTGCCCCGGTGGGAAAGCAGCAGCACTGGGAGCTGAGAAAAGTTTCACTTAGAAACTTAACTATAAATATTAACTCGGGAAAAAAGGTATACATTCATTTATTTCATTTCCCTTTTTACTCATGGTTCTACCATGATGTAGTAGGTTTAGACTTACAATAATTTCATGAAGATGTGTTAAACGTCTTGCCCAGCACCCTTATTATCAAAGCGAAAACAATCTATTCATGGTCTGCATTTTTCTTTTTCTCTTTGGAAAAGCACTGTATGCGTTCAGAGACTGTAATTTGAATACAACCTTATCATTACCTTTACAAGGAGTTCTGTATTTATAACCACTTGATATCCTCAGAATGCCAGGTCAGGGTATAGGTGGCAAGATCGCTGGAGAAAATATAACCATTATCACACTCCATTTTGTGCTTCCCTTTAAATATATGATTTCATTACTATAGAATTTCTTTGAATAATGTTTTAAGTAGAAAAGACTCAGTAATAAGACTGTAGTTTTACCCAGGAGCCTGCACTGAAACAAAGTGGCCCATATTTGTTCCTGCGTGCCTCGGCAGCGTGATGGATGGCAGCAATTACTGGAAAGAACAATATTAGTTTTACAGTTATTGTTATTAACTTAAAGTGCTAAGAATAAAATCCCATATTTCACTAGATACTCCAATCACCGCCAAAATATGTGACAGAGGAACATTTTATAATCCCCGTATTTTATACTAGCTGCACAACTAGAAATTGGCAGAGCCCAATCATTTATATCTCCTTATTACCAGCTTGCAGAAGCCATTGAGAATATGGAACTAGTGATGGGTATTTTTGTGGCAGATGTTGTTTTATTCTCTCCCACTGTATTAAATTTACCATACATTGGTTCTAGTGCAGTTTATTAAAGTTTCACAAAGAGATTCGCAGTAGTAGAATAGCAAGACATACATCTTGCTTACCCTTGTTTCCCATTAACAAAAAAGACACTTACTTATTTATTAATTATGAATATCATAAATATGGGATATATATGTAGTCAATAAATATTTCAGGAGACAATCTGAGTAGAGCATTTTCCTAAATTTCAGACATTTATGCAAACTGTTAAAAAATCTTCCTTCTATAAATAAGATAAATATCCAAATAAGGGTTACCAATACCATCCAGATAAAAGCCATCAATATGGCTTTAAGAAAAAGTATTATAATTCATGTTATAGGTAGATAATGGTTGTAGCTACTTTACAAGTCTAATTATGGAGAATTCCTTAGTTTAAATCCCAGCCTGCCCATTACGTGGCTTTGGGAAATTTACTTAACTTTCCCTGTGCCTTATTTCCCTAACTTATAAAATGGGGAAAATAATAGTTACCACTTCACAGAATTGTAATGAGGACTAAATGAGTTTATGTAAGTAATGCATATAGAACAATGCCTGGTATTAACCATTTGTACATTTTAAAAGTTAGCTATAATGTTTAGTAATCAAGACTAGAACCAAATATGCTGGAGCCTATAAAATAACTCATGAACATTCATTTAAAAATCCTGTAAATAGGGGCACCTGGGTGGCTCAGTGGGTTAAAGCCTCTGCCTTCAGCTCAGGTCATGATCCCAGGGTCCTGGGATCAAGCCCTGCATCAGGCTCTCTGCTCAGCAGGGAGCCTGCTTCCTCCTCTCTCTGTCTGCCTCTCTGCCTACTTGTGATCTCTGTCTTTCAAATAAATAAATAAAATCTTTTAAAAAAAATCCTGTAAATATACTAAGGCTTCTTTTCAATCTAAGATACTTTAAATAAGCTAACGACCCCAGGATAAAATAGTTTCCCTAAGCTAGGTACACACAGCTTAAATGGTCACAAGGTCATTACTGGAGAACCTTTTGAACAGCTATCTGATCTCAGTATGTTCAATACGTTCACTTGGAGTTTTCATTGTTAGTTGGACAAGCTAGGTTATAACTGCTCAGACTATTTTGGTTCATTCTTGAGCTCTCTCCATATTAAAACCGTCTGTACATCCATTTTCAGTGAATACCACATAGGGCATAATTCCTCTATAAAAACATTTGTAACAGAAACTATCTCAAACAATTTGAAAACTGTATGACTTTCATTGAGATTTCTCTCTGAAAATATATAGGATAAAGCAATCAAAGAATACGGACAAAAGTAATAATGATTATAAAATAGAGAATGTAAGAAGAGGCTACGTAAGCCAGCATATAGAATAGCTTTTCAGATGAGATACTGGAAAGCATGGTAAATGCTTTTAGGGGAAAAAATGAGACCCATATATTCATCATCAATCCACTCTGAGTGCATTCATTGTGCAGTGCACTCTAGTTGGGCTTATTCATCACTCAAACCAAACTACCCTCTACCTTACTCTTCTGTACTGTCAAGCATGGCAAGTTAAATACTTTTCTTCTAGCCATTTTCCAGGTAGATGTAGCTTGTAAGATAGTTTTGGCCACAGAACTGTAAGCATTCATTTGCTGAGGATGTCTTTCCTTCTAGATAAAATTAGTCAAATGCTTGCAATGAAAAGTTAGGTGACCCTTCTTTCTTCCTGCTGGAATAAGAACGTGAGGCTGGAGGTGAGGTAGTCATCCTGCAGCCATGAAGAGGAGAGTTTGAAAGAAGAGGATATCTTTGAAGATGGGTGCACCAGACTTAGAAATGCCTGTCTCCAGACTTCCTGTTAAACTAAAAAGACAAATGCCTTCGATAGTGAGGCTACTGTTTATGAGGGTCCACATTGCATCCCTGACTTTCAGACCTTGGCTTATCAATGCCCGTCCATATTTTTTTTCTATTTACTTTCACTTCCTGAAACATCGGATAAGAGGAAAGACTCATTCCAGGTGAAGCACTCAGTTCTCTTAAAAATAATAATAATAATAATAATAATAAAAAAATAATAAGGTATCTGCTTGTTTTTAATTTTCATCAGCTTTAAATATTTACCACATATTCATAGAGTAGAAAGATCATTAGAATAGAGTTTGCAGTTTTAATGCTTTCTGAATATTTGGCATATAACTTATTTCCATGGAGGTTCTATTTCTGCAGCATCTTGAGAATAGACAATTATTAAGTTTAATTGTAGAATCACTCATGTTTTATCTTAGCAACTAAATCGCAGGCCACTTGGAAGCTGATAATGTTTTTTTTCCTGCTGGTTCTGGTATAGAATTGTGAACAAAGTACATGTTCAATAAATTATTAATGACAGAACACACTGAATAAACAAAATGATCAATATTTTAGCTTTATGAAAAACAATAAAAAGTTCACAACGTATGCATCTGGTAAAATGTTTTAAACCATTAATACCTACATTGTATTCTCTTGGCCTCTGCAGGATATTAAGCCACCAAATAAAGCCAGTGGTATTCTTCAACATTTGCTTAGAAACATGTAAATTCTGTATAAACCACAAGTGACTCTTAATGTCAGATTTTGTTTTTAAGATGGGAGAAAGAACTGGGATGATCTTTTCATATAATGTTATTATTCGGTAATCAAATGGTAGCTTGTTACCTCACTAGCTGTTTAAGAGCATAAAGACTGTGTCTACAATTTAACTGTATTAATTTCTGTCCTATAGAAATTTATGAGCAGTGCAACTCTACTCATTGATATTTTTAAAAGAGATTTAGTAATGAAGTAAGACTTACATATATGATTCTTTAAACTCCTTTGCAATTCAAAAAATCTGAAAAGAGAAAAAAAATCAGTAAATCAAGATTTTTGTCTACATTTTACCCAAAAGCAGTTTCCAATTTTGTGAAGCTTAAATATACAATTGTATACAAATATATAAATTTTTATATACCTTAAACCAAAAATACAAAGTTATTGTATATGCAGATTTTACTCAGTTTCCTCCCACTGAGGGTCCCTGTGGTTTGAAAGTCACTAGCTTTACCTTAAATCGATAAATAATACTATTGTTAATAGTGTTTTATGTTAACCATGTTTCTCTGAGATAACTGAGTTGCCTTCATACTTTTATATGGAACAAGAAAAATGTAATGGATTACTAGAAATACAAAATCGAGAAAGCTCTTGAAAGCTATGTGTGTCACATACATTGTCTATGCAACTATCATAAAGACATAAATTGTCTTTATGACCATCTAAAGCCAAAGGATTTGAAAAATTTAGACCAAATACTAGGACTCGTGTGCCTTAACTGATTTTGACCTCCGCTCTAATGGATGCAAAATTTGCACAAGATGCTTTCTTGTGTGTGCTAAAAACGTATATTTAAAATATCTGTGTATATTGTCTCATCCTAAGAATCTGTTTATTTCCTACCCTCCACAATAGCTTTAAGAGTATGAAGAATATATTGTTCTATCTTGGTTCATTTCATCTGACTTTAAAAAACATTGTCTTTTCAAAGTAATAGGAAAAAATAGATTGCAAAGATCCAGTATTCGTCACCTCTTACCTGAGTTTACTTGTTATGAAGCTTAAACTATAACTGCTATGGCATTGAACCTTGTTCAATGTCATCTTTGAATGTAATTTAATTTAAAAGAAAACACAGACTTCTTAACTCCTGCATGCTTCGACAGCAAATACATTTCTTGTGTTTTACTTGGTGTAATCAGTTAAACTTGTCAGTTAACCCACTTCTGCTCCTATCTGTATCTTATGACAAATTACACTATAAATCCATGTCGCTGGGCATTTAGAGAACCCAGAGAGCATTAGGTCCTATTTCACTTAGATGTTTTCCTATGTTAACATATTATCGTTAAGAATTTCACATTGGAAGCCAAAAAAACAATTGAGTTAGCTGTTTTCAGTGGGCTCCTTTAACTTACATTTCAGACTTTGTCCCTAAAGAATACTCTTCAGAATCATAATAGCAAGTATGCATTTATTGCTACTCTAAATCAATTGTTAATTAATTCCACAAGGTACAGATGGCTTTCTCTTTAGCATTAAGTTTACTACAGAAGTTTTACAGGCTACAGACTGCCACAGAGTTGGCAGCAACATATTCTTTTCTTTATTATTCCATCTCCTTGCTCTCCGAAAGCCTGATCCTACATTCTATGTAAAGTCAGTAAGTGGCCAAAGTTATTTTAATAAGGACTTAATATCGTTAAAGACAAAAAGGTATATTCTTAATCTTTCCTGTCCAAGTATTAGTCATGTATTTTTGTTAGTTTTGAAGGTAATTGGATAATTACTACTTACTTGAAGACTGAGTAGGAAATCCATCATAAGATGGAACTCTTTTTTAAAATGTTAACATACAGACTGCATTTAAATGTCTTGTAAAATTGGGGTCCCCAAACTAGTTAACAAGTCCTCTAATTTTTAAATTTTCAATTTTAAGTGATGGCCCAATTCCTACGTTGCTAATTTCCATTAAACAGGAAAGAACAATAAAAATCTTAACATTTCAGGGTGTGTGAGGTTGGGGGAGCCAGGTGGTGGGTATTATGGAGGGCACGCATTGCATGGAGCACCGGGTGTGGTGCAAAACTATGAATTCTGTTACGTTGAAAAGAAATGAAATAAAAAAAAATCTTAACATTTGCCTATTTTTCATACCAAGGACTATATTGAAGTATTATAATAACAGAAAATAACCAAGGAATTATTAGAGATTGGCATTTTGTTAATTTTCTATCTTTGGCTTGTTTGATCTTTTTAGAGTTTGTCTTGTACTTTTAAGGAGAGATTTGTCCTGCCCCCCTGCCACTTGCTTTTAGCATTCATATGCATTTCTAAAGAATGTTATTTAAAAAACTGAACCCTAACTAGAAACCTGAAACACACCTATGTCTTCAAACTGGTTCTCATAATTACATTTACAGTTAAGATGCTCAGTGAAAAAAATATCAAAAATATGTAATCAATTACAATTTACTAAATTTAATGACAAGGGGAAATAACGTATAGCACAGTTGGCCATCGGAAATTTATTTTGAAATATTTTTATTCCTACATAATGCCTTTATATAAAAATGTTTCTCCCTTTCTCACGTTCTAATTGGTAGCCACCATCAATAATTTGGTGTGTATCTTTCAAGAAATAATTTTCTGTGCATGTTTATATATATAAGTGAATGCTGGCATAAATATGACTTTTAAAAAATAAAATATTTTAAACACAATAACATCTTGTACAAGGTTATTTTCTGACAAATTTTGCCCTCATTCTTTTTAAGCAGAAAAATTATCATGCATGCTAGTAATGATATATTTGTTTAGGATGCTTCATTTTCAGTTTTTTTCATAATTCATAAAAGCACTGACTTTATGTGTATTTAAGATTTTATAATCTCCAAGTTTTTTCATTGTAGATTATCACATAGTAAAAAACCCTAAATTATTTGCTCTCTTTGGGGACCACATTTTCAGGGATGATTTAGTGCCATGGTAAGGAGGATGAAGTGATTATAGTAATATTTGCACATGCTACTCCTATCATCTTTAAGTAATTTTTTATGAGTTTAGAAATATGAGGATACTAATGAGGATATTATGAGGATATTAATCCATCTGTTTAGACTATTATGAACTGAAAACTGGTCAAAATAGAAAATACTACTTTATCCCGCTTAAAATTTAAATAGTAATTATGAAGTCATTCATTTCTTGTCATAGAGGAGCTTTCTGACCCAATGTAGTCAGTAGATGGCAGACTTGTATTACGTATCATTTGAATTTAGTGTGGAATGCTTGTTTATTGTAACATGAATACCCACCTCTGCGCTTTTTTTGTTGTCTCTGTGTAAAAAAAATACAAGAAATAGTTTACCTTTTTCTACAGCCAAATAAAATTATTTATTGAATGAGGTTAAAAGTTACATAACTGGAAGTTATTGCATGAGGTTAAAAGTTACATAAACTGGAAATCATATTTGTTACTTTTGTTTTTGTTTGTTGTTTTAGGTTTTTGTTCGTTTGTTGTTTTAGGTTTAAAAATCACTACAATCAACACTGACAATTACCAAAAAAATTAAGATTGCACTACAATTCTAAACGGTCAAGAAATATTAAAGACTTTTAGAAAAAGTGCATCATAAGAACAAATCCATATCGAGCATATAAGCCTTTGAAAATGCATACAAAACACTTATTTGAAAAGCAAACACATAATATTAATGCTCAAAATTTGAGAGGTCTGCATTCATCTTGTTTGTGGCTACTGTTCATTCATTCAACCTGATAGTCCATGCAACCTGGGGTGGTTTAAGAGAAGGTGTTATTTGAGGTTTGTGTCATACGATAACATCACTTGATGTGATACAGCAAATGGTGTGTCCCTTACGAGCATGACAAAAATAATTTCTCCTGCCAACTGCAGCATGTGTAGAAGACAGCAAATCACATATGCCCAGATTAAATGCCTTTATGTAAAAGCTTATTGAAAATAAAATTCCCAAAAGCTTCTCATTTCATAGGTTATATTACTATAAAAAGATGAATTTGATAATATCATTATGTGCTAGATATAACACAGGAAGTACCATTATCACTTATTTTTTCATTTCCAAATAGAAGGGGTTCAAAAGAAAGTTCGATGTCTTCCTGAGGACACAGGCACAGCCAGAGAGGCTTACTGTGGACATTACCATGCTCTAATACATTCTTTTTCGTGGTTATTTTGGGTCAAGGTGGTGGCCAAAAAGGAAATCCTAAAGTATATGAAAAAATTCTCCCAAGCACGTCTCTAACAGAGTGAGCCAGAGGTTGTTACAGCTGGTAAACTCTTCACATCTGGTTACACCTGGCCCACTCCTCATATTTCTGTTTTTCCCAGCGGTGTCTGCCATGAGCTACCTCTGCACTGACTTTGAAGAATAACTCATCTTCGTATCACAGACTGAGATAATTTTCAGCAAAGAAAAAAGCAGAAAGTTTTTACAACACTGTTGGGTGTTACTTGTTACCTTTCTTCTTTGCTTATTTTGTATGCTGTTCTGGAATTTAAATTGCTAGCTACAAAAGGAGACATCCACACTCGGCACACAGGGTCTCAGAATCCAAAAATCCCAGTGTACTAATCATCTTTGCCCTCTATTCACACAGTGCATATTATCATCTCTGTTGTATGTGTTGATGTTTAGCTTTTAATTTCATGAAAGTGAAAATTATGTTCACTTTTCTGGAAGCTAGAGAAGTTTATATCTGTCTTTTCCCACTGCAAAATCTCTAGAGAATTCTTTGTTCCACTTCAGGTCTGAAAGAGCTGTCAATTTTGCCTAGCCTGTTTACTCTTTTCAGCAATGATTCATTATTTGTCTCTCTTTTTACTCAGGTCAATGGGAGGAGAACAGCAAGAAATTTTCCCAGTGGTTTCCTGCTTCTAGATCCTTGTAGTTCAAAATGGGGTCCTCTGATCAGCAGCTTTGACATCATCTGAGAACTAGACAGAAAGGCAGAAGCCCAGGCCCTGACCCCAGACCTACAAACCATCTGTACTTCAGCAAGATCCACAGGTGAATCTCGTGCACACCAAAGTCAGAATAGCCCAGGGCTCTATACCTCTCTGCAAAATGAAAGAGAAAAACAAAACTTAGCCCACTTCTATTTCCTTAAGTCCACTAAGTGTCAGGCTCAAGGAAGGGCAGTGGAGGAGTTGTGTTTAGCCTACCTACATGATTATGTATGGAAGCATGTACTCCATGTTGGGGTATCAGCAGCCGTATTTTCAAAACAACTACTTCATGGGGAAAGAAACTCTCTGGCATAATTCAATAAATGCATGTGAGCAATGAAACCCACTTGGGGATTACAACTGTTCCTGGGTGAGACGAAGAGGGTGCTCCAGTGTTAAAACCATGGGTAAAACAGAAAGCTTATATACATGTTTTTTTTTAATGTTTTTTTAATGCAAAAGGGAAGGCACACAATCATTTGCCTTTATCTGCAGATCCCTGCATCCTCCCTTTTCCAAACAAAATCTAAGGAATTCTCATGTTGGAATTTTCCCTGTTAGTAAAAATTCTGTGATCATCTTCGATGTTGCTATAGAAAATGTATAATTAATGGTGTGAAGTGGTTTGTAAGGGAACATTTTATCAGAAAGTACAAGCGAGTAAATGAACTCTTACAATTCAATTCTATGCTTCAGTTTCAAATATAATATGCAAATATCTACCCTCTAAAACCCCATAAAATGACTTTCTGAACTCTATTATCCTAGGTTTAGTACAATGATTAGACTGGGTCATCTCCTCTACATTGTCAGAAACTGTGCTATTTGGTAATTACCTAATTGCTGTTTTGTTTCCATTTTGATTATTTTATTCTCTGTGTTATTATTTTAGCATTGGCCTCAGACACATTCTTTCATATTAAAATTGCATTTGATTAGCTTTCAACTTTCTCAGCCACACATGATGATGGGGTTTAAATCAATGTATCCTTCTATGTTTTGGCCTATTTCTTTGTTCCAATTCAAGTGACAAAAAAGCTATTTATTTGTCTGATGACTATTATCAAATATTTCAGAGTGTGAGTTGTTGTTATTCAAGGGAATTTAAGACAACAAACATTTATTTAACAAGTAATAGTGAAAAAAACTACTCAAAAAATCGTAACATTTTGTATTTTTTGGTCTGGAACTAGTTACAGATGTTACAGACATACAAAAGCATATTGTTAATGGAACATGAACCTGATTCCACATGGGTGACTTGACATTCTCAAGGTCTCACAGCCACTTTGAATAAGCTAAGACTGAAACCAGTGGTCAATTTCTTTACTTTAAAAAAAAAAACCCAAAAAACAAAAAACACTGAAATCAACCAAGCTATTTCTAGCCCCTGTTTCTATAACCTGGATAATCAAAATGAGTTTAATAAAACCCTGTCAACCAAATATCACATTATGCATAATAACATGTATCTCAAAGGTTATATTAAATGGGAAGATGAATCTGGGAAGCTAAGAGAATTAGAGGTCATGGCTCAATGTAAAATCACCATGGAAACAGCTTTCATGGCCAATTTGTGGGGAGATGTCAAAAGGCAGTAACCTGTGACTTCTTTTTTTCCAAAGCCTTGTCTATGAAGGTTACAGGTTCTATATCTGCTTTCATGATGACATTTGTCTATGTTTTTGTAGGTTTCTATTCTGACAAGCACAAAACCCTGCACCAAGTTGAACCTATCCTTTGTGATGAGGCTGTTCAACAGAAGAGCAGCATAGCAGTCTGTCTATTCTTGCTCCACATTCAGCTAAATGCCAACTCTGATCCCTTTGAGATGGTGAACAGGCTGAACTCAGGGAGAGTGTCATCTCTCAGTAGCCAAGCTTCTTCAGAGAACCATGTGGTGAAACTTCTTGATTAAGGTCATGTTCTTAGTCCATGGCATCAATTTTTCTGTAAGCTAAGAGATTATTTATCTATCTCTGTATAAATATAGGTAGAAATAGAGAAGATAGTGCTTCAGGCTTCTATCTCCAAATCATAAAACCATGTAAAAAGAAAGTATATAATTCAGA